>OZ018393.1:14779049-15093603 GCA_963969525.1 Ontholestes murinus
ATTATCAAGTGAATTATAAATTGATGAAATTGTTATTTTTATACTAGCTATTTTGGGGTGAGGGAATATACCTGCCGCTAATTGTTTGCGGATTATCTCGGGAGGGTAGTACCAGATTAAAAAGTGGCGAAAAGATTAGTTCGGTCTGCTCATTAAGAAGATTTACTGACGGATTACGGCTCTGTTTGAAAATTTCCAATGACTCCAGGAGATTAAGCTTAGCGCCCTTGTTGCAATTATGCAAAATTTTTAGATTATTTATATCCGGGAATTGGTGTTTGCATTCTAAACAATGATTTGAAAAAGAGCTAGTGTCTTGATTAAGACGAAAAGCACGATGATGTTCGGAAAAACGAGTTGATACACTTCGTCCTGTTTGACCTACATACACACTATTGCATTCTGAACAACGGATCTCATACACACCAGATTTTTTAAGTGGATCGACTTTATCTTTAGCATTAAATAGCATGTTTGATAATTAATGCTAAAGATAAAGTCGATCCACTTAAAAAATCTGGTGTGTATGAGATCCGTTGTTCAGAATGCAATAGTGTGTATGTAGGTCAAACAGGACGAAGTGTATCAACTCGTTTTTCCGAACATCATCGTGCTTTTCGTCTTAATCAAGACACTAGCTCTTTTTCAAATCATTGTTTAGAATGCAAACACCAATTCCCGGATATAAATAATCTAAAAATTTTGCATAATTGCAACAAGGGCGCTAAGCTTAATCTCCTGGAGTCATTGGAAATTTTCAAACAGAGCCGTAATCCGTCAGTAAATCTTCTTAATGAGCAGACCGAACTAATCTTTTCGCCACTTTTTAATCTGGTACTACCCTCCCGAGATAATCCGCAATAATGGCGGAGTGTGAAGATAGTGTAAAAGAAATTGAAAATAAAAGTTACTGTACTTACAAACATTGCAAACGACCTATCGTAAGGGATACTGTAGAGTGCTGTGTTTGTTTTGCAACATATCACCCCGGATGCTTTCCCAAAGGGAAAAAAGATGCCCAAGCAAACCACATATGCACAACCGACATAGAGGAAGGTAATAATTATCTTATTATTTCACTACAACAAAAAGTTAATCATCTCACCAAACTACTGGTCCAGTTAGAAGATACAAACACTAGTTTGAAAATAAACAACGAGTCTCTAATTTCTAACAACAAATACCTTCTAAATAGGTTAGAAATGTTGGAACAAAAACCAAATATTTACCTATCCAAGGAACAAACCATTCTTGCAGAAAATTCAACTAATGTAAATTCAAATTCTCAAATTTGCCAACCGATGGAGCAAGCTGTTTCGCGGAAAGCAAAAATAAATAATAAATCAAAACTAAACGAAGACCAAAAACCGCAATCATCAAAAAAGAGCGCGGATACATTGGAATCCGCAAAAAATGTAAACAAAGATATACAATTGAAAACTGATTCAAATTCAAATAAAAATATAATAACATCCGCACAATTACAAGATGCACTTAATAAATTAGAAAATAATAATACCTTGGAAAAAGAAGATGGAAAATGGGAAACACAAAAGAAAAGAAGAAGAGATAATAATAAGCAATTAATAATGGGAAGAAAGGAAAACGCTGAATGTAAACTAACCGCTGTTCCTCGAATATCATGGTATTTTCTCGGCAGGGCAAATTCAAAAACAACTGTGGATGATGTTATCACATATATTAGGAAAAATATAAGTCCCACCGGTTTTCTGGAAGTTACTAAACTTAAAATTAAAAAGGAAGATGAAGTCGCATTTAAAATTGGCGTTGAAAAAATATTTGAGGAAAAATTTCAAGATGCTGAATTATGGCCTATTAACATAAAATTACAAAGATACTCTTTTTTTGCCGAGCGCCAAAAAACAAAAATGTTGAAATAAAATTAAATAATCCAAATGCCTTACAAAATCAAATTAAAGTCATGCATCTAAATGTTCAAGGGTTATATAACAAATTAGAAGAGATAAATATTTTCACTAGCATGGAGGAACCTACTTTTCTTTGTATTTCTGAACACTGGTGTAATGACGATAATATAGACTTCATGGCATTAAACAACTACAACATCGCTGCAAAATATTGCAGGTCCTCATTTTTGCGAGGTGGGGTAGTCATATATAGTAATAATAAATTTCAACCGAAAGTACTAAATTGTGGATATAACAACAGTATTGAAAAGCATATCGAATGCTGTGTTATAGTGTTTGTAGTAAACAATAAAAACATTGGTCTGATTGCGATGTATAGACCCCCTTCTGGCGATTTCGCTATTTTTACAAATAAATTTACGAACATACTAGATTCAGTTCTTAATGTTTGTGATAATATTACTTTGTGTGGAGATTTAAATGTAAACGCACTTAAAGAGTCTTCAAACAAAAAACTGTTATTTGACCTTTTCCAATCATACAAATTAAATTATATGTGTGAAGATCCAACACGAATTTTTACAAATAAAAACAATGATACTACTAGTTCTGCCATCGATTATATGGTTTCGAATTTTCCAAGCGAATTAACAACATGTTATGTTATTGAACCTCATATTTCTGATCATAAAGCACAATGTTTAATATACAATATTTGTTATAATTCTATCAACAACCAACTAGATAATACTCCTATAAGACGTAATATAACAAAACAGGGTATAATTGATATTCAAGAAAAATTGCGAAATATCAACTGGAGCATAGTATATTCAGTGTCAAATGTTGATGCAGCATTCGAAATTTTTCAAGAAATTTTATTTAAAAATATTAAACCTCACTATGTGATTTCTAGGAATACTTGTAAAAACCAAAATTACCCACCGTGGATAACAAATGAAATCAGAATGGCGAGAAATGAACTGAATGATTTATTTTGGTTAAAAGAAAATTTCAAATGCGTTAATTCTACTACATTATATGAAACCAGTAAACGAAACTATAAGATCCTTTTAACAACAACACAGAATACATATTATAAAAATATTATTCAAAAATATTTAAATAAAACAGCAAAAATTTGGGAATTAGTTAACACCAAACTTGGAAGAAGAAAAGTAAACAAAATAGATAAAATAATTGATAATGGAAATGTTCTTACTGAACCGGAAGACATGTCTAATGCCTTCGCCGAATATTTTTCTAGTGTAGTGTACGAAAGCTTAACACAACATTTTGGCACAAATATTTCAAGAAATTGTACTGGTTGCATGGAATTTCCAAATACGTTCGTATTTCTTCCTGTAGATGCAAATGAAGTTAATTCAGCAATATTTAGATTAAAAAATAAAAAGAGCACAGGCCATGACGGACTTCCAGCTTCTCTTATAAAATCAATATCAAATGAGTTATCGGAGCCATTAACATATCTAATAAATAATTCAATTGAAAAAGGAATCTTTCCAGCATGTTTAAAAGTAACAGTTGTTATACCAATTTTCAAGAAAGAAGATAAAACTCTAAAAAAGAATTACAGGCCTGTTTCTTTGTTAAGTGTCGTGTCCAAAATAATTGAAATTGTTATAAGTGATCGTCTGTGGTGTTATTTAAACAAGTTCAAATTGTTATCAACAGCTCAACATGGATTCAGGCAGTCTCTATCAACAGAAACCGCATCGTATCAACTAATAGAAGATATCAGCGTGGAATTGGATGCGAAACATTGTGTAGCAGTGTTATTATTCGATCTAACTCGTGCATTTGATACGGTTAACATTGAATTTGTTAGATATAAATTAGAAAAACTTGGTATACGTGACAATGTTTTAAACTTTATAGTGTCATTTTTGAGTGACAGACAATTTTATGTAAAATGCAATAATACTAGTTCAAATGTACATAAAATACACACAGGGGTGGCGCAAGGGTCGGTTTTAGGCCCACTAATATTCTTGCTGTATATAAATGATATATCCAACCATATTACCTGTGGTAAATTAATTAACTTCGCAGATGATACATCAGTCATTGTATCATCCACTGACTCAACAGCACTAAAACGTAAAATTGATGTAACATTATCTGAAGTAAAATATTGGTGTGATAAGAACAGTCTTATTTTAAATCAAAATAAAACTGAATGTATATATTTTTATAATTCTAAGATACCGGAATATGTAACAAACAGTGACATTACAAATAACATTAAATTTTTGGGTATACATCTTGACTCCCAACTTTCATGGAATGCTCATATAGATTTCATTTGTAGCAAACTTAATAAGGCCTATTATGCAATTTTAAAATTAAAATGTACGATAGGTATACATAATTTGTTTGAAATATATTATGCGCTTGCATACTCATATATGTCATATAATATAATTGTTTGGGGAAAATCTGCTATGACGAGTCGCATTTTTATACTACAAAAAAGAATATTACGTTTAATTGATGGTATTTCATCTAGAGAATCATGTAAACCAATATTTTCCAAATACAATGTACTTACATTTCCATGTATATACTTGCTTAGAATTAGTTTGTTTGTAAAAAAAACACATACATTACTTTGAAACAAATTCTGATTTCCATAACTACGGCACCCGACATCGAAATAGTCTTAGTCTTGTAGGACATAGCACTGCGTTGTATGAAAGAGGACCGAAATATAATTGTATTACGATATATAAGAAACTACCAGGTTATCTTAAAGAAATTAAGGTTTATAATGAATTTAAAAAACAATTAAAAATGTATTTATTAAATAATGTATTCTATAGCATAGATGATTTTTTTTCGTAATGTTTTTGTAAAACAAAATGTTACACTGACTTGTCCAATATCGTTTGATTTATGTGGATTAATAAAGAATTATTATTATTATTATTATTATTAGCGGCAGGTATATTCCCTCACCCCAAAATAGCTAGTATAAAATAACAATTTCATCAATTTATAATTCACTTGATAATGACGATAAAACGTCGAAACTCGAGTCGTGCTGTGTTGTTTAGATTTATATAATTGTGCCTACACGTTATATAATATTTTTACAATAATTATTTGTGGTTAAAACATAGTGAATTTTTCAATTCAGTGTAAGTATGGATTACCACGTAGTAACGGTCGCAACCATTCTCTTTATTGGTTTGTTTCACTTATTTTTTTATTTTATATTCGTTTAGGCACTAGGCCATTATCAAGAATAATGTACAAACATAATTTTTACATATTTATATTTAAAATTGCAAATTTTGTCATCAATTTCCTGAGAATCGACAATAAACTATCGTTTTTTTCTAAATTTTTAGAATCTCAATGGCTTTTCTTTATTTTTTTGGAGATTTTTCTTCTAAATTTTGGAATCTTTTCCCCGGTTTGTGCAATTTTTCAGCATTATTATTATCTATAATTTCGAAATTTGCACCTTTAGATTTCTGGAAAATTTTCTAGTGGTGTAGAATTTTTTAAGAATTAATTTTCTTATTTTTAAAAAAATTTTTCAAGATTTTTAAGATTTGCAAGATTTTCCCATCTATTTTACTAGAAGCTTTTAGGAAGTTTTTTAATGACTAGAATTTGCAAGCCTTTCTAGAAATCCTCTTATAAATTTCTAAAATATTTTTCAGGTGTCTTACAACCAAAGTTTTCTAGTAATTTCTTCTCCAAATTGCAAGATTTTCCCGTCTACTTTACTAGAAGATTTCAGGAAGTTGTTTATGATTAGAATTTGTAAGCCTTTCCAGAACTCCTCTTCTAAATTTTTAAAATATTTTTCAGGTGTATTACAACCAAAGTTTTCTAGGATTTTCTTCTCCAAATTGCACGATTTTCCGATCTATTTTACTAAAAGCTCTTAGGAAGTTTTTTGATGACTAAAATTTTTAAGCCTTTCTAGAATTCTTCTTCTAAATATCTAAAATATTTTTCAGGAGTCTTACAACCAAGAATTTTACATCTATTTTTCTAGAAGCTTTTAGGATTTTTTTTTGATTCCTCTTCTAAATTATAATATAATAAATAAAGAATATTTTAGGAGTCTTACAATCAAAGTTTTCTAGGAATTTTTTCTCCAAGTTGCAAGATTTTTCCATTTACTTTACTAGGAGCTTTTAGGAAGTAATTTTTTTAACTAGAAATTGTAAGCCTTTTTAGAACTCCTCTATTAAATTTTTAAAATAGTTTTCCAGGAATTTCTTCCCTCCAAATTACAACATATTTCCAAATATTTTACTAAAATTTTCTGGAAGGTATTTTTTTGATAACTAGAATTTTTAAATCTTTCTTTCCTAAATTTATAGGGTATTAATGGAATTTATTGTACAAATATACTAATCTTATCATTCTTTACAATTTAAGGCTTCTCTTTCTCAATAAATATGTGTATATAATATTTTTCTATGATATATTATAGTGGTAATATCGTTAACCAGTAAATTTCAATGCCGATTGTAGAATAAATTCGAAACGAACATAATTGGCACGTGTAATGATGGGAAACGTTTGAATGGTGGAGGAGCCTGGTTACATTGTACGGGCAAAAGGTACACGAGTGTGTGTGTGTGTGTGTGGAGCTTAAAGTGCGAGGTGAACAAGCTTGACTGGAGAATAATTGCCGAGCGGTTGGTTACCTCTTCACTGATCCGTGAGAAAATAACGACGGAGGACAGCTAACAGGTTACAGGTGACAGGTGGATATTTTCGGGGTGGGTGTACGATCATAATACCCAACATACAAAGGACCCTCAATAATTGGCCCGTGCTCACTCGACGAAAAAATGGACAGTCTCATCGGATTAATTAACGTCGGCAACAATTAAGAACTAAGTAGCAGGGAGGCTATCAATAGATTGTACGCAGTATTTATAGTAACCCTATGTTATAATTAATGATGATGCGAAATAAATACGCGCATCTACCTTTTACACATACACACACACATACAAGTTAACACCCTTCCCCTTTCTACCTCTTTAAGTAGAGCTGATCGGTTATTATCAGTAATTTTTCATTGTGTAGCTTAACGGTTTTCAATTACACTTTTTTTTTGCACGATCCATTATAAAATCTCTCAATTAGTGTGAAATCCGTATATGTGTGTTTTGGGCGTTAACGAATCGCCGGCATTTTATAAATTGCGGCCATTGTAAACGCATTAAAACATATCAGTGCGGTCCGACAATTCAATACACGGCGTGTTGTTGATCAGGGAATGATAGAGATTGATAGGGGAGAGCCGTTCACAAAAAAAAAGAGTATAGCCGAAACAAACACATACACATATATACACGTACAAAAAAAATGCCAGGCTTGGTGGGTAGGAAATGGTGAAATAATTGTTGGGCCGCGTGCACCCGATGTTTGCTTTGCACAAACTCAAAAATGGATTAATATATTTTTAATGCCGAGATTGCAAACACGACGTTTATTATATGCCGGGGATATGCGATACGTGTTTAGATAGTGAGTTGTGTGCGAGTGCGCGGGGGGTGACTTAATCATATCTCCCCCTTGTGGGATGTTTTGTTGACTTAATTGGGTTGTTAGTGTTGGTTTTGATTACTGTTGTTCCGGTCTTAATTTAAAATTATGGCATGCATTTATACTACATAATTTTTCTACGAAGTCATTTTAGAATTTTTAATATCGCTTTTTTATTAACTCTCAAGAGAGTCAATATTAATAATTCTCGTTACAGCACAGATTTTTCAAAATTATATGAAACCCTAAAATCATTTTGATTGGTGAAGGATATAAACGCCGTTCTTCGTCGCTACTAATAGCAAACGATCATAATTAAAACAAACTCTTTTTTTGTAAATACTATATCTAATTTTGGTTTACTTACCTATTTTGTATTTCCTCAATTACAATATTTCTATAAAATTCACTCATAGGAAACAGGAGACTAATATTTATTCATATTTCTATTGTTTAGCAAGAAATGTACAGAAAAAAATGTCTACAGAATTATCTTGACTTTTTTATAGAATACCTAGGGGTTTTAAAGTTTCAAAAATATTAACCAATAAATCATCAAAGAAATTATGTGTATACATAGTTTACTTTTACTTTTAATGTAATGTAATTTTTATAATTAAAAAAAAAAAACTACTGTGGCTTCTTCAGACCATGAAAAAATGGTTGCAAGTCTAAGCAATAGATTGGACTAGATAACTATACTCTATCTCTCTAAAACGATAACAAAAAAGTATAAACCTTAACAATTCAGGTATTAACTTCCAAATATTTCATCACGTTTTTTTATAACTTCCTCATTTGAACTTATCTTAGTGAGAAGATTTCAACAAACAAAATTTGACTAAAATTCTTATATTTTAAATTTCTCGGTATCGTTTTTATTTAGAGAATTAAAAAAAAAACTGGTTCAATCGATTCCTTGCTGAAAGACAATATCTTAATTAAATAGACATTAACTATTTGGTCAGTAATTTCCGAATGTTTTATTTGTTTTTTCAATAAAAAACGTTTTTTCATTATTATTATTTTGTTTTTTGAATAGATAGAAAAAGACTTATCTTAGTGAAACTACTTCAATGAAGCATATAATAAACCACGATTTTGCAAAAACATTTCCCCAACAGTGTTGTAGTTAAGAATTTCACTTAAATAGAAAAGCTAGAAAAACAATAATTGTGAATTCAATTGTTTATTCCTATTAAGGCAACAACAATTGTGTATAAATATTTACAATTTGTAGTAATTTTTGGGTATTTCATCTGTTTTTTTATGTATATAAAAAACCTATTTTGCTATTTTTTAACTTTGTTTTTTGAACAGATAAATGCAATCTGTCTAAGCCAATAGACTTCCTTCTGGTGAGACAATTTCAAGAATGTATTGTATAATAATCTATAATTCTAAGAAAAAAAATCTGAAAATGTTTGTCTTTTTTTAATTGGAATTTCTTGGTTTCAAAATTTTAAACTTTTCTATTTAAAAAGTTAGGATAAAGACTAGTTTTTTAATTTGTCGTTTTGTTTTTAAGTGGTATTTCTTGGTTTGAAAATTTAGGATAAAGACTAGTAGAAAATCGAATGTTTATGCCAAAAATATTGTAACGTTTACTTTCAGCTGTACTAATAGACCGAGATTAATTCTCGGATTGTAGAATCCTAGATTGTCGTATTTTTTAGTAACATTTAAATATCACTGGTTTTATGTTGGTATCACGGAACAGCTGATGGTATTGTATTGTCAATATATAGTGATTGTCAGTTGAGGAGCATGTGCAAAGTTTGTTTGCAAAGTTTGTTTGTGTTAGCAGTAATTTTAAAATCTTTTTTGCAATATGTTGGGTGATCATTTTTAAAGAAGTCTTAATTATGTATGTATAATAAAATTATATAAATACACTAGTATGAGTATTAGTAATTAAAACATATAATAACCAGAATATTATTTGTTATTTATTTTTATTTTCATAATCTTATAATATTAATTTTGCTCCCTTCTCTTCATATTTTACTTTATTTAATAATGAAATTCACCATTCTTTATCAAGGTGGGCAACTTCCAACATAATTTTGTGCAATTTTTCCTAACATTCCATAATCTCTTAAAAAGTAGTGTTTCCATGTTTTTTTATGAAGGAATAACTATTTACAAGCGTTGTATCCTCTCCAATTCTCTAAAATATATCAGAAGTGTTACAACTTATAAATTAGCAAGGAAATTGTTCAATTGTATTAATAATTCACATTCAATGAAACCAATTTTACCATTTTCATTGAAAATAATTATCGACTGTACTTACTTTAATCTTGAATAAATAAAAACAATGTTTATTCCTTGTATCTTATCACACAAATAACTTTGCAAACATTGCACGTTCTTCTTTACTGACAATCACGGAATATATTGAAAATACCGTCAGCTGTTCCGTGACACCAACGTAAAACCAGTCAAATTTAAATGTTACTAAAAAAGTTACTAAATCCGACAATTAATCTAGGATTCTACAATTTGAGAATTATTAATCTCTGACTATTAGTACGGTTGAAACAACCATATAACATGTTATGGTCATATTTAAACAATCTCAAATACATTTTTTCATTTATTTGTTTATTCAACAGAAATAATTTCATTCAAATTAGTGTTGCTTAGATAGTTGTAATATTCGTAACACGCAAATAAATTTTGTTTTATTCAATGTCTGTCGAGGTATTAGCCAGAGAAGTAGTTGTTTCAAATTAATTTATTTTGTAGTCTTAGTAAGACTCACTGTTGTAGATTCACGAAATGTTTTCGTATTTTTAAATTTATTATTTAATTTTCTAAAACGAACTAAAAGATTTCAATACATTTTAAGATGTACATGTAAAAATAGAAAAGGTAAAACAGTTAATGGATAAAAATATGGTCGTTACAAAAGGGTTTGTTACATAATAATTATTCTTCATACATTATTTTTTGATGAATCAGGCTTACATTATTATATTTACAGGTTGGGATAGTGATCACCCACCCACTCTATAAACATAATTTAAATCTACAGATAGGCATAACAATTCCATGACGTGGTTGGGAAGCGATTACACCACAAACATTGTTACATTGTACTGAATATAATTTTAGACACCTAACGACAACTAATAATTATGTAATTCAAGAGCTAAAAAGCTTGTACTTAAATGTATGCATTTCCATTGTTTGATTATTTAATGAAAAAAATGGTTCGTTTCGAAATTGTGCTGTGCTAGGGCATATTTCTCCATATTTTTATTTTTGACATGGTAAACATGTTCTTTGAACCTCTTGTTATATGCTATTTAATAAATTCCTGATTCTTCAATAAGTATTTTTTTTTTTGGAATTTGTTTCCTAAAAGTGTTTTTAATTTTGTGTTGCTATAATACATGGGACTTAATTTGAATTTTTTAATATTTTAACAATCTTGTTAGTGATTTGATCATTTTAAATAAATCTAGCGTAGTTACTTTCTTTTGTTTGGATTAAAGGCTTGTGTGTTGTTATTATCTTGATTTTTTGGTTTTCTTTGTGTCGATTAATTCGTTTATTAATTGTAAATTGATTATAACCTAAGGATATTGTTATTTGTGTTTAGTTCTAAAGTTCTACTTTCTAATGAGGGAGAGTTTAAATATATTTAATTAATTGCTCACTTAATCCGTGGTGAAACATTTTTGAAATAACTTGATGAGTTTAAATGTTCTATATATAATATGCTGTTAAATGCTGACAGCTTGTGTTTGAAGTATGTGGATTAAGAGTTATGGATGTAATTAAACGTAATCCCGAAAAATCGACAGCTCTTCGTATTGTCAATGAATCACTTGAGATTTGAAGAAAACCAGTTAGGAAGAACCCGAAGAAGCAAAGCAAAGATATAAAAATAGTAAAGTTATTAAAACAAACGGATGTACGTTATATAAAATCAGATAAGATTGTGATTAACAAATCTAATTACGTGAACAGTGTTAATTCTGTACTAGGCGATAGTCCATACACAAAATATACCCCTCTTAGATAACCCGCTGTTAACTTGGTACAAAAGTAATTACGAAAATAATATTTCGCTTTCAACAACCACTAATTGCCTTTTGAATTAATGAAGTAAGGAATTTTATTTGTTTCGTCATTGGAGCAGCTGAAAAGTAGAGTGAAGATGACAAAAAATAGAGTATAGTATCGAAGTGAACTAAGGAGGTAATCGTAATAAGAAAGATATTACTGACGTGAGTTGATGGAATTGCAGAAAATGTAATGAACATGAAAAATTGCTTAAGTGAGTTGAATAATACAATAATAAAGACAAGTAATTTACTAAAGACATTAAATAAGAAACTAAGATATGATGTTATTTAAGTTAAACAGGATGAGCTAAGAAAATAAAATGGTGATGTTTAACGAATTTATTTTTAAAATTTTTGGAAATAAACAGCGTGGAATAAACGGCTAACTAAAGAATTTGGATTAATAATAGGCTTTTAATATGATGGACTAAAATGTGAAATTAGAGAAGAGAAATGTTTAGAGAAGTGTTTCTTGAAGAGTCTGTAAAGCTGTTCTAAGTGCAAGTAAGTTATGGTATTTAATTGAAACAGGATCAGCTAAGGAAAGAACAAAAGGCTAATCAAAGGTTTTGGATTAAAAATAAGATTTAAATGTGATGGGCCAAAATATGTAATTAGAGAAGAGTAAGTGAAATATTCAGAAAAATGCTTCTTGAACAGTCCGTAAAACTGTTCTAAGTCAGAGGTATATATGATGATAATACACTTCTACCTTGGAATTATCATGATTTTTGCACCGCCCGCTTAAATGTTGTATACCGCGCCCTAAACTCTGAAAACAATATATTTATAATTCTAGTTCTAAACACCGAAACGAAAAATCTGTAGAATTAAAAAAAATATTAATACCAAAACCAGAAAAAAAACTTTAAAAGCATTTTTGGTTTTATGTCTTTAAGTACAATATGAAACCTTTATTTGCCATTTTCCTCTATTAAAATACATCACTTAAAACTATAATATGCTACTTTTGTAAGTCTCGTCAATATCTTTTCCTTCGCCCCGTCTTCTCTCACCCAATCTCTCACGATTCTACATCTATCCTCCCAATTTTCTTCTACTCCCTGGCATTCTTCTGCCAGATGATTCTACGTATTGTTCCCGTCCTCAGGCAGCTCGAATTTTTCGTATCCCTCGCCCATCCGTTTATTTCTCTCTCTCTCTCTCTCTCTCCTACGCCCCGCGTCTCATCCTCTTCTCTCTTCAGAACCAGTTTTCCCCCAGGTACTTTGGCCTCGTCTTAAATACCTGTCAGTCCCTATAGACCTCATTATATCCACTATTAAAAGTATTAATAATCTTAGAACATTTAAGACGTCTTTGTATAACTACATATGTGATAAGGAACCCTCCTACATCAACGAATATATGTGTCTGTAATCATAATGTATGCATAATGTGAATAATGTACTAAAATAAAACCATTTTGCCTATGTTTTTTTAAATATTTATATTGTATGTATATGCACCTTGTTTGACAATATTTCTCTGACTGTTGTTTTGTAACAGCAATACTTGGGAATAAATATATTCTTATTCTCCATACATGCTTGTCTTTCTTGTCTCTTCACCTTCTTCGTCTTCTCATCCCGCCACATTCATCCCTTGCTCCTGCCACTCCTTTACAATCCCATCTGAAAAACCCACCCCTGCATATATTCTCCTCCTTTTCGCTTTCCATCTACTCACTCATATGTCCGCCCTTCTCTTCCCTACCAATCTTCCCCGTCGAATCCCTCCAGTTTCATTTTATATCCGGTCACTCTACTTATCGTTTCTCTCCACACGCTGTCCCTATTCGTTTTCTGAAAATAGATCACATGTCACTCTTGTACTGTAATCAATAACACCGGTGGCTCGTAACCTTCTGGGCGGTCTACCTTCACACCACCCTCACCTACCTCCGTTGATCCTCCCTTACCTCCGTCATTGTGCAACTCAATGAGTTTGGAAACATCGAGACGGGGCTTCTTCAGTATTTTCACTTTACGAATGTACACATCATGCAATGGGTAGATTCCTTGGCACGTCTTTTCAATATCCTTAGCAATGGAATTAGGGGCTAGTTTGTTGACAACTTCCTTCAATTCACTGCCGGCAATGTCACGCTTGATAATTTCCACCATCTTCTTGCGGATCATGCGGAGTTGGGCATAACAGGTCGTCCTCTGTGAAAGCTGGTTCTTGTTGGTGAATCCAATGCAGAAGACACGGAGCAAGTATCCATCGCTGGTCTTGACATCAACAGAGGCTTCGATCAAGGTCTGCCATTTCTTAACCATAGACCTGAGTTTGTCAGTGGTCAAGTCCATACCGTGGAAGTTGGTAAGCACTTGCTTGCCTTGGACATCTGCGGCGATGAGATTCAACTTCCTGAATGAACGTTCAGCATCATTATCCATCCACCTTTCCCATTTTTCAGTCACTACCTCCCACGCTTTGCTCGCCTCTCCCTCTATTCACATGATATGGCTCTTCATAACTTTCCAAACTCTTAAACATAGATCTCAGATAATTGAACACTTTCACTCTCTGGATCTAGCCGTTTTGTCTTTTCATCCTCTTAATTTTTCCATCATTTACCCTCAAATATCTCATTTCCATGTCATCCACATACGGAGCATACGCCAGCATCCAAACCTTACTCCTCTCAATAATTTCTATCTCCTTCCACATCTCAGATTTCAAACCATCAGGCCCCGCCGCTCTTCCTCTTTTTAACTCCTCGAAAGCTCTCTCCACTTCCTCGATTGTAAACTCTACCACCGCCTCCTTTCCTCCTCCTCACCCTACCCCACCTGGATTCCAGCATTCTTTTGTTTTACATTTCTCAGCCCTCTTCTCGAGCTTCACCAACGCGTGCCTCTTCCTTCATCCGCATTTTAGTATTATCCACATTTCCGGCTCATTTTTACAAGTTCTTAGTTTCTCCATCTTATTTTCTACCTCCCTCTTTTTTCCCCTGCACAACCTATCGTAGCTTTTCTTCGCTTCTCATTCCTTCTTTCGCCTCTGTACTCATTCCTCGTCCCCCTCACCACCGTCTTTGCCCTTCTGCACTTTTCATCAAACCACCCGATTTTTAACCTTGCTTAACAAATTAAAATAAAAAAATCTGAAAATATTATAACAAATATAATGAAAATTTGTGTTTTAATTTTTTTAACCCAAATTATGGAACGCAGTTTTCAACAGTTTTACTTTAAAACATGTTTAGTAGTTTTTAGTAAAATTTTAGCCTTTCTAAACTAATTTTAACAATTTTACTAGATTACTAGATCTTTTAGAAAATATTTTGTTTTTTAGAAACAATTGTTTAGTTTTATTATTATTTAGTGTAATCTATACTCTTAATCTACACTCAATACATCATTGCACTAACGTACTCTTGACCTATATCAATTAATAATACATCATACCATCGTACTCTTCACCAACACTAACTAATTGTGCATTAACCTAAATGATACATGAATTGATCTAGCGTACTCTTGACGTACCTCAACATATTTATACTTGTAGAATTATTCGGACGGTTTGTTTAAAATGTAGAGTCGTAGATTTCAGCAACAAGTAGATATTTATTAATGGATAATATGTACAAACACTTAGAATTATTTCCACAAAATATTAACGTAAAACGTTCCACTGTAGCGGGGTTTGAGAAGGCTTGAGACTGCAGTCAGTGCTCAGAAAGTATTCGAGAGCGTCTCTGCTGTTGTCTCTGTCTACTCCTTCCCGTATGGTACAGCTGCGAAGAATGAGTGGCTGGATCATATCTGGTATTCTTTGGGCGTCCTCGTTTCCCCATGGGTCTGACTGGTTCAGGAAGTGATGAATCCAAGTTATCAGTCTGGTCTCCTTGATATGGCATGAGGGTGGAGGCGTGAAATATCCCTAACGATTGATCCGGCTGAGTTGTTGCGGCTACCTCGAAGCTGGTTGGGCTGATGATGTTGATGACCACGTAGGGTCCATCTCTTCTTGGTGCAAGTTTTGAGGTATACTGCTTCTGGGCATTACTTAATGCGTGCGTCGCTACCCAGACTAAGTCGTTAACCCAGTATGGTGAGCAGGGACGGCGGTGCTGGTCAGCGTACTCCTTCCTTGTTTCGGCTGTCTCGATTAAGGTTTCCTTCACTTTTTCGAGTGTCTTCAGCAATTTCTTCAGGTAAGGAGTCATCTCGACTACAAAATTCTCGTTCTCGACAACTTGTCGTAAGTCTCGATTGGTATGATCTGGTTCACGTAGTTCTCGGCCAAAGGTTAAATAAGCCGGAGAATAACCGGTGCTAGATACTAAGGCGGTATTCATCGCAAATTGGATTGAGGGTAATTTCTCGGGCCAACTAAGATGATCGCAGCCTACCAGGATTCCTGGTAGGTTTTGAGATCTCGATTCCTTCTCTCAACAGGGTTGGCTTCTGGGTGGTAAGCTGGAGTAAATTGATACCGGATTCCGAAAACGAAGGTGACGTGTTGTAGTACAGCACCAACGAATTGCGGCCCATTGTCGCTCACGATCTTCTTCGGGAACCCATACCGAAGAAAGACTTCGTCGATGAGTTTTCTTGCACAACATTCGGCTGTGGCTTTCTTGAGAGCGAAGAGCTCTATCCATTTAGATGTCAGGTCTTCAACAATCACGATCGTCGTCTCCACTCCTTGGGAAGTCGGCAGAGGTCCAAATAAGTCAAAGGCGATGGCTTCGAATCGTTGATTTGGAGGCGTTGTCTGTAATAATCCTGCTGGTTTGCTGTTGGAGGGTTTGTAATGTTGGCATGGGATACACTTCTTGATGTGTGCGACAACATCCTTCCTCATCCCCTGCCAATAATATCGACTCTTTATCTTGTGAAGAGTCCTCTGCTGAGCTTCTGCTGAGCTTCTTCAGATTCACCTTCGGGGTCGTATCGGTGGAGAACTCCTCGGAACGTAACATATCCTTTGTTGCTCCAGTATAGGGTGTTCTCATTTCCGTCTGGATCTTCCAGGCTCTGGATGATAGCTTGCAGATTCTCGTCTGTTTCTTGTGTCTTCCGTTCGATTCCTTCCGGAGGGGTGCTCATTTGAACGCCGACGTAAGAGACTGTCGGCTGGACCTCTTCTTCTCCAGGTCGGGATAATGCGTCAGCCATGTGATTAAATCTCCCAGGTATGTAGTCGATGGTGAGATTATACGGCTGGAGTAGGAGTGCCCATCGTGCGAGGCGACCGGTTGGTGATTTCAGGCTCATAAGCCATTTGAGGGCTTGATGATCGGTGCTGACCGTAATTGGACATCCTTCGATATATCCTCTGAACTTTGTGATACCCCAAACAATGGCCAGGGCTTCACGTTCTGTCGTGGAATAATTTCTTTCGGACTTCGTCAGAAGTCGGCTAGCGTATTCAAAAGGGTGTTCCTCTTCCTTCTCCCCCTGGACGAGAACGGCTCCTATAGCATATTCGCTAGCGTCATTGCGTATTGTGAACGGACGTTTTACTGTCGGCTGGCTGAAGGACTTGTGCTTCGCAAAGGAGCTTCTTCAATCTGGTGAAGGCACTTTCTTCTTCTTCGGTCCATTTCCATGTGGATTTTGTCTTCGTGAGATCTTGAGCGGCCGGGCGTGAGCGCATCGTCAATCGGGTGGGGGTGCTGCTTGGTGTAGTACCGTGGGGGCGAGTCTCTGTGCGAGAGAGAAAGTATTCGAGAGCGTCTCTGCTGTTGTCTCTGTCTACTCGACGTTACATACTTAATTTAATTCTTGAATAATCTCAATAAATAAAACATTGGGCTGACGTACTTTCGTCCTTCGAGAAGTCATAAGGCACTTTAGTCCTTAATTAATAATAAATCGTCAAAGTCCTATGATTCAATTTAAGATATTGACCCGAACACATTTAATAATTATTTTGATTATCTGCTTAATTGTCCCATTAACAGTCGAACATACTTCAAGTTCAGAGAAACGAGTTTTATTAGGAGGAGGTTAGAGATACATTGTTTGATTTTGGTTAAAATCCTCCCCATCTGGAGATATTTATAACCTTACAATTGATATATCGCGAAAAGTAATGTTATCCCTATACCAATAACAAAGTTGTATTGCAAATAATATGAGCTCTCTTAAAAAAGCATAAATTAGCCCAATTTTTATAAGAGGTGTTAGAGATGATGGCAATAATTACAGACTCGTTGCTATTTTACCAGCTTTTACAAAAATATATGAAACCATTTTGCTAAACCAAATTATGATTTTTTTCGAGAACAATCAAGTTCTCTCACACAAGCAGTATAGTTTTTGTAGAAGAAAGTCTACTAATAAAGTGGCTATTGGTTTTACTGAGGAAATTATCCAAGGTTTTGAGGCATACGGTATCATCATTCCACGACCTTAATAAGGCTTTCAACTGAATTGACCATGTCGTTTTTCAAGAAAAATTATACTTCCATAATTTTCACCCAAGCTGTTGTGGTTTAATTAGCTCATACTTGGGTGACAGACAACAAACTGTAGTCATAAACAACGAAACGTCCAGTCCAGTAAACCTAAAATATGGGGTACCCTAAGGGCCAATTCTTGGGATGATTTTTTTTTTTATTGTACATAAATACCTTCCATCTGTATCAATGACATCATCTTGACATAACATTTATAAAGCCAATGATATCTATCATTGCTTCTAATGCCCACGAAGAATCGAAAATCAGCATTGAAATCTGGTCCATATCAAATAAGCTAAGGTTAAATATAAACAAAGTCCAAAGCGAAATGTTGATTCTGATGCCTCTAAAGAAACTTCATTAAGATTCCTGGGGGTAGGTCTAGAGCACAAATTTATTTGGCATTATCACGGCGAAGCTGTGGTTACAAAAATATTTCGTACTATTTACCTACTCCATCAATTGAGTTTAAAGCTTCCTCCAGCTACAAAACGTATGGCATATTTTGCATTATGTCAGTCGCTCTTGATTTACAGAATTATATAATAGGGACACTCTGCCATTATGTCCCGAATGTTTAGTCTCCAAAGACGAAGAGTCAAGGTGGTATCACGATGATGACTACAAAGCGTCATTCATGGAACTTAACCCAATGAAGAACGAATTTAGCTATGGTACTTTTAACGAAGAGATTCAAGAGTTACGTGAAATTTATCTAATAAATAATTTAATAGAATAATTAAGCAACAAGCAAGGAAAGTATGATAATAGCTATATTATCAGTCTTTTCGCTTTGAATTAAAAGATGATTGACTTCCTACCTGAAAAACGAAAACAACATAAATCAAAACATTTCTATCGACATATGGAAAACGATACAGACATCCCACACAAACCGAACGGCACACTCCCCGCTACCTGATAAATTCTGCATGCGATCGTTAAAATTTCAAAACGCATTATCTGTATCCAATTTTCTAAGTCATAAACTGTAGTGCCATTTAAAATTCCCCAATTATAATATAAATAGATGTCATTACGTGGCGCTAATAACAAAATACAATCGTTTAGTGCCCAAGGGTGTACTCTGTGTAATTTATTAATAGAGGGCATTAGGCTCGCACACACACACACACGCACATCGTGGCGTACACCATGCGTGTGCCATTTATTTCTCCCATTGTTGCTCGAGAGCACAAAAGAAAAGGGGACCGCCGAATGGCTTGTTACCGACATGTATCGAATTATTTTATGCGTGTACGTATACGCGTAGCGTGATATTAATAAGGTGATTTATCTCGAGCGTGAAGCCATTAGGCACATGATACCAGAATTCGAATTACGTTTTGTGGTGGCTTGAGCAAATAAGTTTTATTATGTATGACTTTTATGCACACTTTTATACGCTTAATAATTTTCTTCTTTTAAAAGCTGAATTATAGCTATGTGGAAAGATTTTAATAATTAAAAAAACATTATTATTCACCTGTTCATTACCTACAATGCCCATATGACTTGGCGCCCAAAAGAAGCTCACAATATTATCCTTCTTCTTGAGTGTCATCAGTAATTCGTGAATATCGGATACAAGTGGGTTTCTCGACATGTAATGATCCAATGAGCTCAAAGAGTTTGTAAATATGACAATTCTTTCATGCCTGAATCTTAGATCATAATTCGCTTGTAAATATACTGCTCATGTCTGGCAGTTTAAATTTATGAAAGGAATTGCCAAAGATGAAAGAACTACTACACGAGTCTCCGGATTTGGACCCATCAGTAAAGAAGTTACGCGAAGTTACGCAATCTGTCAACATACGCGTAGAAACGTATGATATGTCCTCTTATATCCCAATTAAAAAGTTTCTGGAGAATCATATGCCTTTTCAATGTCGAAAAAAACTGCTACGATGTGTTGTTTCGTAATGAAGGTGTTTTGAATCACGGACTCAAAGATATGAGATGGTCAACTGACGAACGTTCTCTCCGGAGACCACACTGTGCGTTACTTATGAGATTCTGAGATTCGAGAAACTACAACAGTCTGTGGTTAACCATCAGTTCAACCAGCTTACAGAGGCAACTACTAAGCGCTATAGGTCGATAACTTGATGGTTCTATCGGATCTTTACCGGTTTTTAAAATATGTGTCAATTGGGCATTATGCCAGGATTCAGGAAAAGTATCGGTTAACCAAATGCAGTTAAAAACATCTAAAAGTATAGTCAACTGATCGTTTGTTAAATGTTTTAAAAACTGATAATGTATAAGATCCGGCCCAGGAGATGTATCATGGCATTCTCTTAAAGCCAAATCTAGTTCCCATAATGTGAATTGTTGTGAATTATAGTTTTCAGGATTAACCGACCTCACATTCAATTTGCGATTTTCAAATTTATTTTTTCTAGACCAAAAGTGGTAATTATACCTTTCAGTACTTGAAATATCGGAAAGTTGTATATTTACTAATTGTGTCTAAGAAAGTATTAGTGTGATTTTTGTTTATTCTACAACCTATAATTATGTGGTTCGAGTCCCCTTCCTGCCCACAAGCACATAGGGGATCTTCTTTCACTCCAATTTGATATAGATGTTTTGGAAATTGACCGTGGTTAATCTTCAGTTTCGTGATAGTTGTTGTATTAGTTTATATTTTGTGTTACGTTTATTTAAATAGTTGTTCTTCGCTTCTTGTTTTGGCATTCTCATACTGTAAGACAATACATCTTGAACTGGGTGATCTACATTACCATTAATTAATTAGTTAGATTGGCTTTTTGCAAGTTGATCCGCAATTTCATTCCCACTGATTTGGGAATGACCCTTTACCCACAGGAAACTAACTGATTGTGCATCACTCAATGTGGTCAAAGTTTGCTTGATTTTTGTTATGTAGACATTTGTGTTAGTGGTATTAACATATGGTGTAGAGATTGCCTTTAAAACCGATTGGGAATCAGAGACAATTAGTGCGTTCTTATTTGTACTTGTAGATATACATTCCAGGGCTTTGTATATGGCTATTACTTCAGCGGTAGATATAGAGCATATGCTATTTATTTTCTCAGAATGTGTGTATTTTACTTTTGGAATATAGAAGGAGTAGCCCACATCATTATTGGTTTTTGATCCATCTGTGAATATAATTAAGTAATTAGAGAATGTATTATCTATGATACGATTAAAGATATTTATATTGATGTAATAAAACTCTGTGAATTTTGGGAAGATTGGTTTTATAGTATGGATGATTGTATTGTATGAGAATGAAAAAGGGAGTATTTGTTTTTCCAACTTTGATGTTGCTTGTTTCTATAAAAGCTGTTGTTAGTGGTGGAGCATTTTTCTTACACCAGTATCTCTTTTTTAATACATCCTTATTTAGTTCACTAATTTGTAGTATGGTTTTATTATCCTGTGCTGATATATACTTGAGTATCTGTTTTGTAGCCAACTGGTTGCGCCTTATATCTAAAGGAGGTTCTTGACATTCAGCGAGTATCGTAAATGTATGAGAAGAAGACATTGCAACTATGGCTATTCGTAAAGCTTTGTACTGAATAGTATCTAATCGCCTTAAATTACTGTTCGATGCGGAACCATATAACGTACTTCCATAATCAATAATGGATCTAATAAAGGCTTGGTAGAAACGCATTCCAGATGTAGGGTTTGCTCCTCACCAAGTTTTACAGAGTGTTCTGATTATATTGATACCCTTCTCGCATCTACCTTCTATATGCTTTATATGTTGTGACCATAGCAATTTTATGTCAAGTACAACTCCTAGATATTTATATTCCCTTTTTATTGGAAATCTTATACCACGCATTTTAATATACTCAGTCGAGCTAGGATGATGTCTGAAAAACATAACGATGGCTGATTAACTGATCATCAGTCTTTATTCACTGATTTTTACTATTTTGATTTTAAATGTGCCGATTATGAGTCATTAAACATTTATTTAGCATCTGTGGATTGGAAATCCCATTTGAGTAATCCAGATTTAAATATTTCTGTAAATAATTTTTACAACGTCATTAATGAGGGTTTTAATTTGTTTGTTCCGGTAAAGCGTAAGAGAAATTCATCATATCCACGTTGGTTTAATAGTGAATTAATCCAACTAGTTCAAAATAAGAAAAAGGTACATGCTTAGTTTAAAGCCTCGGGCAGATTTGAGGATTATGATGAGTTTAAAATTCTAAGAGCTCAATGTGCAAATTTAAGTTAGTCCCTCTATGATAAATATATTAACAATGTGGAATTGAATGTCAAACGTAATCCTAAGGTTTTTTGGAAATATGTTAATGATTGCAGCAGGATACGTGGGTTTCCTAAACAAATGTGTTACAATGGTATTGTTAGTAATAATGGATACGAGTGTGTAAATTTATTTGCTAAATACTTTTCAACAGTGTATCGTAATGCTGATTCTCCTGAAGTAACTGAATGTGTTGAGTCTCTCTGCCTGGAATCGCTTTCAGTTAATTCCGTTGACATTTTTACTTATCTAAGTAATTTAAATGATTCTGTATTTCCTGGTCCTGATAATTTGTCTCCTTATTTTTTAAAAAGATGTGTGTTTTCTCTTACATTACCTATTCTTACTTTATTTAAATGTTCTTTATCTAGTGGTACATTTCCGAACATATGGAAGGAATCTTTTATTAATCCTTTGTTTAAAGATGGGGTTAGAGATAATGTTTGCAATTACAGAGGTATTACCCTGCAGTCGACTATTCCTAAAATGCTGGACTATTTAGTTTCGAAGCAAGTGATGTGGACTTACAAACGCAGTATTTATGAAGAGCAGCATGGTTTTGTTGAAGGTAGATCTACTATAACTAATTTGTTATCATATCAGCATTTTATTCTACGTGCTTTCGAGAGTGGATATCAGGTTGATGCAATTTACACTAATTTCTCGAAAGCTTTTGATCGTGTTAACCATAGTGCGTTGTTATCTAGGCTTACTGCGTATGGCTTCAGTGATACAGTTGTATGTTGGTTTCGTAGTTTTTTATGTGATCGCAAACAATATGTAAAAATTGATAATTATATTTCTGATTCAATAAATGTAACCTCCGACGTCCCGCAAGGTTCTCATTGTGGACCTATTCTATAGGCAAATGTTTTAATACTTCAAAATTCCTGATGTTCGCCGATGATTTAAAGTTATTTTCAATAATTCGCAATGAGAATGATCGTAATGCTTTACAATATGACATTAATAACCTTTCAAGGTGGTGCACAAATAATAATCTTGACCTTAATATTAATAAGTGCTGTTCTATTTCTTTTTCTCGTGGTAATTTACTAAAATTTTTATACTTTATTAATGGTTCCAAATTGAAATCGGTAACAGAAGTTAAAGATTTAGGTATTATTTTTGATACTCGGCTAACTTTTATATCACATATCAATATTATTTGTAATAAAGCTCTTAAAGCTCTTGGTAGTAATAAACGGTTTTCCGCTGGTTTTAGTATTGACACATTGAAAATTTTATATATTACATTAGTACGTTCTAAATTAGAATATTGCTCCATAACATGGAATCCTTATTATAAAAATACATCTAATAAAATAGAAATGGTCCAAAGTAAATTTTTAATTTTGGTATCTTTCAGGCTTGGAAAATTACGATCTGAATTTAGCCATTCCGAAATGTTAATAACTTTAAATTTAAAATCTCTGCATTATAGAAGAGTTGTGCTTGATTTATGCTTTGGTTTTAAATTAATAAATGGTATAATAGATTGTCCATACTTGCTTTCGGTGCTAGATTTTAATTTTTCCCTGATAAGAATAACCCGTAATACTTTTCCATTTCGAATTCCTCTTCATTCTACGAACTATGGAAGTAATAATCTAATTAGTAGGATAATGAAATTTTACAATAAATTATGCACCAATCCTAACTTTCTTATTTATAGTTCGTCTTTTGAATCGTTCAAATATAGCCTTAAGTTTGTTGATTTCTCTATTTGTACTTAATTCTAGATAAATTACATTTATTGTATGTGTGAATATATAGTATTGTTTATTTGTGTATATGTATGTATTTACAACATGTTATTTTAGTATTCTCGCCTCATTTGGATTATTGTACATATTTATTTCTTGTTGATAATAATTTTTGCGTTTCTGTATCTTTAAGTATATTTAGTGTAAATTGTATTTTTAAAAAAAAATATATTTTGTAAAAAGGTGTCATCCGTAAATAAATAAATTAAAAATTACCTTTGTTAATGAACTGCAAAGTTCGAAACACGTGTCAGGAAACTGTAAATAAAAATATGGAAGGTAACAAGCGCTTTTCTTCACCAAACTTATATATCCGGTGAAGATTTTATATTTTAAGATTTTGAACAATCTTCTTTCGCTTATTAGAATTTCAGTACATCATTGAACGTTTTATCAATTTTTAATAATTTTTTGTAAACGTTTTCTTATGAGATTAAGAAATAAAATGAAAATAGCTTTTTTAATATCCGGATGTAGAAGATGACGCCAGCTTCTTACAAAAACGGTACAAGAAGGGTTTGAGTGGAAGAACGTATTTTAATATGAACTCCGTTCGTGCCTTTTTGTACTATTTGTACTTCTATTTATAAATTATCCTTAAAAATTTCTGAAAAGTTAATACAAACTTAAATTAGCATATAAATTATTTCACCGGGACGAGAGATTGAATAAAAATGTGTCCCCCATCACATTAATTGCCTGGATTATAGTTGAAATAATGCAAATGGTAAAGTGTTAATTTGCAAATGAATCAGAACAATGAGTGTAATGGCCGTAAGAACGTGGAGAGAGAGGTGAGTAGCGGGACGAGGCGTGCATAGAAGAGAGACGGCACGGCTTAGGTTAGGACGATGGACTTTTGGTCCCGACTAAAAGCGGACGAACTGTGAGATGCAGGACTCAACTTTAATTGAAAATGACAAATCCCTCTATTGAAATGGTAATCAACTACTAGGAAATCCTATTAGGATAAACTCTGCGCCTGATCGATATGGACGCCACTGAGTCGGACCGAGAGGCAATCATCTGTTGGAATGGGACGGAGTTAAAGACCAAAAGGGATTCCGATAAATTTATATATCGCCGCCCCTCTCTTCTCTTCTTTTTTTCACTATTTGCTACGGAAGTAATCTATTCCACTGTTAGAGGTGCATTAACTTTAATTCATTATTAATTAAAACGGCGAGCTCGTGATCTTTACGGCTTTACGAATCGTTTTTTTTGCTTTCTTTCTTTGCCGAAAAACGAATTCACCGTTTATGAAAAGAAAGCTTTATTTTGACTCTCACAGCATTGATAATCAAATGTTAGTTATAAGATACAAATATTAAAGAGAACTTTTTAATATGTGATATGCTTATTTAATAATTTTAATTGTTTTTATTAGGATTATGAGAGGGAAATTAATCTTGCAGTTAGATTATTATTTTATAAAAGAAGGATCTTCAGCAATTTCTAATCTGGAAGAGAGATTAGAAATTTTCGAGTAATTTTTCTTCTAAACTCTTCCATAAATTCTTGCTTTATTTCATCAGAATTTTCCAATAAATTATAATGCATTTTAAAGAAACTTCTATGAAGATTTATCTCTATTTTCGAATAAAAATGTATTTGGATTATGGCCCTTATCTTGCAGAGCTATATTCAGTATGTTTTTGGCGAATATGTTGCAATTTTCTCCTTTTTTGACCTGAAAGCTTTCTGCTTCAATTTTATTAGAAGCTTTAAGAAGGAATCACATTCCTGTTCCTCTGTGATTCAATCGTTTTCTTCAGTCGTTTGCCATACTTAGCTCTCTTCTAATTCAGCCTTGTGTTTATAATAAGTGTGAAGCTGAAGCTTATCTTCCAGCTTGAAAGTGTAAACTGTTTAATACTTTACATTTTTGATAATATTTTTTTATCTTTTTGCTTCACTTTTCTTTCTTCTCCACGCTCAATATTCAAGATCTTTTTATTGTATTACGGTTTTCCAGAAATTTCCCGTAGAAGTAAATTCATCCGCGCATTGAATGAGCTCATTACATTCGTGCTGATTGACTTTTGATGAGAAATATCCTTCTTTAATTTTCTTTCATTGATGAGTGCAGCCCTCGGGAAAACATCTTCTAAGCTTTGTTTTGAAGTCATCAGCAGTTCCACTTATATAATCTTCTTAAAGTCATGTATCAATGGGTGTACTCAGCGATGAATCTTCACATGTTTCTTCATGATTTTGATCTAACGTAGTACACATTGCTTGTGTTAGAGATAAAACAATTGAATAAATAATTTTCGGATGTATTTAATATAGTTTTTGATTTCGTGGTATTATCAATTTCTTAGTGCATTTATTTGACCGAACTATATGTGGACCTCTTAGAGGAAATAATTTTTAAAGTTCACCTTTCGCCCGAATGCAATTCTAAAAGAACACAATCTTCAATCAGCTTAGCAATAATAATTAATTTCTTACTTAACTCATTGTGAAATATTACTTACCAGTTATCAATTAACCATTTTTGGCAATGATTCTGTAGTATTTTAAAGTGTTAAAATAGATTGTTAACGTTGTATGTGCTATTCTTCTATACAAACAATACATTTTTGTACCACTTCTTCATATGTACTTTACAAATTATTTAGTAGATCCTTTCTCCTGACTTATTGAAGAACTTTATCAAAACAAATTTTCCACTGAAAGATTCTTTATATCTCTTCTATCACTTTAGATATTGAGACAAAAAAAATTGAGAGAGAATATCATAGTCTCGTAAGATTTTAATTCTGGCGAGTATTTTGCAATTTCTTTCCATTTGTTGATCTTAAAATTTATTTCATCCGGAATTCTAAGATAAAATCGATCATCTAATGCATTCGATTCGCCCCTATATTTCAATTATATTCTACAATTATTCGCCGTACTTGAATTATTCGATTCTAGGTTTTGTGTTGTTTGGTGTTCACTATCAAAGTCAAATTTATGAGGCCTTTCCACTCACCTTGTAAATTGGATGCATAATCAAACTATATTACATTGAAATAAAACAACACAGTTAAAACATAAGTGCAGAAATGCTCATACAGAAAATTTAATTTTCTCACTATTAATTAATACAGTTAAAAGGGTTTCACATTTAGCATGTTTTACAAATAAGTGGCTTTATCCCTCAGATGAATCTGCTATCAACTGTGCTGTTTTATTTTAATTGTAGGAATCATTTAAGAGAAACATAGATATTTTATGAAATGCCTCGCCGACTTATTATCTTCTTGTCAATCAGTAATTATTTTCTGGATTAGACAAGGCCAGACTAAAATAGCTTATTACCTTCTCTGGTTTATTTTGGATTTGTTATAAGGGAAGCTGCCTTATAACAAATCCAAAATAAACCAGAGAAGGTAATTTCCTACATTACCTAAATGAGTTTCTACCTGATACTTCTCACTAAATTCACGCGAATTATAGTGAGCCTACGAAGGTAGGCTAGATGCTGCTTGTTCATGAAAATTGAATAGTTAATTAATAACTGGGGTAAGCCATCGCAAACACCTCGTGTCAAAAAGCGAATGTAAAACTCTGCAAAGCAACGGCATTATGCCTGAGTAGCAGCAGAGACTTCTAAATGGTGATGTCCTAAAGGCTCCCAAAGAGAATCTGATGTCTGTTCCTAGGACTTTTGAATAGGACTGTCGAGTGGACGAAGACACGATGCAGCTGTAGGCGAGTCTGGAGAGAACAAAAACTTTATATAGCTGCAGTAGCATATCTCTCTCAGTTTATGTCGGCAAGGCCAAGTCCTTAAACGAAAGACACTATCGAAAATAAGTCCCAGAAATAGATGACTATAAACCTAATGGATACTGGATCCCCGGATAAAAATTCGAGCATGGAGGCGGTTTTGCTCTCGGGAAATTTGAAACCCTTTGCCTCCGATTTAACATATTTAATTACTTTAGTTTTACAGTTAAAGCAATACACTCCGGATGCACACTTTCGCGGTGCCTCCATCACGATTTCAGGCTGATTAGAATTTTTGAATGATGAATGTCTTACAACCCCATGTATTATAGATTGTATTCTGCTATGTAGTTGGCCCTATATGGTAAATCTATTTTGACTAAAGAAGAGCTCCTCTCCTAGACGGATCTAAATACTGCGGTCACTAAGGAAAGACGACAAGAAGAGTGGCGGATTTCTCCGAAATCCCAACCCATGCAGCTGTTGGAGAATGCACGACGTGCAATGAGTTCACGAGACTTTAAAGGCGAAGTGGGCTGATAGTTGCTGAAACATCTCATATAGGATTTGTGAGAGTAAGAGCTGTTTAAAACTCTTCTCTTGTAAAGGGCCGTTTGTAGGCAAGATCGAAAATTGCAAAAAAGTTTAAAGGGGTTTCTACGATTATCCTTAGAATTCAAGCCTGTAGTTTTCAGATGAGCTCATCAGGGAGAATTGGTCGGCTCAAGTTTCAGCTATCAGAGCTGAGCCACGTACTGTGATTCCATCTGTGTCGAGAGCAGACGTCACAGTTGGAATATTTTGCCAGATACCGACCGGATCTTTCTTTAGACATTTGATATATTGGTATCGGTGGAAAGGCTTGAGATGTACTCCTCAAGTGATCATAATTTGATTGCGCTTTTTATCACGTTATTCCACCAAGGACAGGGCAAAAAGCTGAATACTGAGACTTAAATAATTTAGGTAATTTTAAATTAGAACACTTGTTATGTTTCATATTATTGTATTTATCTTCCTGACATAATTTTGCGATCAGTGACGATCATTTTCGAAGGAAATACTTACCGACGACTCAACGTCACTGATCCGTGGAGGTAAACCAATGAGTGGCGAAAAAACTCCCAATCCGCCTCGTTGAGTCCCCATCTGCGTGGTATACGTTGATAAAATCACTCATTGGCCGGTAAAATTAGTAGGACTCGAAAATGGTCACTACCCTGCAAATCATCGATAGATTGCCACTAAAAGCAAAACGCTAAGTCTATGGCTGAGAGACTACCTGTAACTGATTCAATCAATCAATTGCATATTACAAGAGAAACTGGAGCATTCATCCAACGTGCGATGGTCTGAAGTGGAGTCTAACTCTATCTCATCAAGTTTCCCTGAGGAAGATAGAGACCCTGCCTCTCGCATTTCGTGGCCTTTCTGATGCAGAAATCATTTCAAGATTCAAAGTCGCCCCCATAAAGGATTTTGGGCGTAAACCATATTGTTTTTTTTTGTGAAGAAGTTCATACAAATACGCCAACATGTTGAAAAAGAACCGCGTCTGCATCTATGAATACTTCTTCAAAGAAGGAGTCATGGTGGCCAAGAAGTTGGGACAAACTTGGAAATCATCAAGACATTGCAATCTTTGAAATCCAAGGGTTATGTTAAGGAACAGTTTGCATTGAGGCATTTCTATTGAATACTTGAGGTCCTACCTTCACTTACCCTCAGAAATTGTGCCTGACACCCTCAAAAGGCAAATTCGCACAAAGCCCGCAAGACCAAGGGCTTCTGCTGTCAGGTCTGAGACATCTAAACCATCAGAAGACCATTCTGGATACAGGAAGGCTCCTGGTGGATTGCATGTTGGCAATAAGAAGGCTAATGTTGGAGCCGAAAATGCTGATTTGAAATTGGTTTTGGCAGAGGCAGAAGTGCACCACAACAGTTATGTAAATAGTTATGTAAAGTTTACCAGCAATAATAGTGAACTTGGCTGTTTTCTGTTAAGTAATTCTTACTTTTCGTGATTCCAATTAGAACCAGAAAGAAATAGGCATATTAGAAGAGGAACCGGAGCCTTAATCCAACAGGTGACGGCCTGAAGTGGTGAGTCTAACTTTATCTCCTAAAATGGTAAATTTTCTCTAAGGAAGATAACGACTGCGCCTCTCGCTCACTCGTTAGGTATTACGTTTTTTCTGATGCAGTAAAAACCTCTAATATTGAAAGTAACCCCTGGTTTAAAATGGTTTTTCTGCATACAAACGCAAAAATTAGCATACTTTACTAATAATATTTTCAGTTCTCCATAATGACTCTGACAACCGTTTATAGTCTATTGAATTATATTTTCTGTATTGGCTATTTTGTCAACAAAGAAAAAGTAGGCAATATAAGTAAAATAATATTTGGGATGTTTACAAATAGTAACAAAAGACAAGGAAAATGTATTATTTAGAGAGGGCGTGCATTTGACAATTTTCATCCACTTTTATTCTTGGTATTTTTTGCGAACTAGAAGCTTTCACTGGGTACTGTCCTCATCAGTCACTGAGAGCTCTTCATCCCATCTTTTTCGTTTATTATTACTTCCTTTTAAAATCGGTAAATGCAAACCCGCCAGACGTAGCTTTTCATGCTAATTTTGTCTGAGAGGTCTGTCGATCCCATATATCCAGAATGATTCCTACAAGCGCTTTCTGTAATTGACTCTTTGATCATCTTCTCCATAAGCGGGATCAATTGAGAAACAATCTTTTCGGTCCTAATGGTAGATTTTGCCACCGCACTGGCAAAAGGCTGACCCTGAGTGGGAGTTTTTGGAATGGCTAATCGTTTTTTCACTTCTTGGTAGCTAATCATCTCCTTGGTTTTTAGCCCTTGTATGGCTACACCTAATTTATATATCAGACGTTTATATTAAAATACGTTCTTCCACTCAAATCCTTCTTTAGCCTTTTACCTAAAAGGATTGAAGTAGTGAAATCAATCGATTCGTAATTTTCTTCATACAAGACATGATAATTGAATACAAAATATCTTAATTTAGCACTTCGTTTAAATATTACCTTGTTTTTTGTTTACTGTATCTTTTCATGTAATTATTTTGAGCCCCACGTTGGGCGGCAAAATTTATGCTATAATCTATTAACACGTAAAAGCTTCAATAATAAATAATCCATAAGTTTACATTACTATAGGATAAAATATATAAGTCCTTTACGTTGTAGAAAATTCACTAATAAATAGAAAAAACACGAAAATATTTTCGTAAAATCTACAACAAATGAGTCTTATTAAGACTACAAGAATAAATCACTTTTGAAACAATTGAAATTGAAACAATCTACTTATTACTATAGGAAATAAACTAAATGGTGATGTGGCCATAATAGTACTTTCCTTGCATTGTTCAATTTATGTGTATTAAAAATATCGGAGATATTAAAAAAAAACAGCTGGTCATTAACAAATAAAATAATTCAAAGTGTTTTAACACAATAATAATTTTAGTGGAGATTTTTGAAGAACTAGTGATCACTAATTTTTCGTTACTTTACTATTTTAAAGTCACGGGGAATATCCTGCTAATCCCATCGAAACTCATCAGGTTGTTTTCAGAAAATTCTAAGAAAAAAAAAAATTCAAAATGAATTTTATTAAAAAAAATTATAAATTTTAGAGGAAATTCTTGGAAAATCTGGTGATCACTAATTTTTGTTTTTTTCGTCATTTGAAACCTACATATTTCAGAAGTATATCTTGTAGATTTCATCAAAATTCGTAAGATGGTTTTCAAATAATTAAAAGAAAAGCACTTTAAAGTTATTTTCATCAAAAATATCAACAAGTTAAGTAGAAATTCTTGAAAAACTAGTGATAATTAATTTTTGGTTTTTTAAACATTCCTAAGCTACCTGTTTCAGAAATATATCCTGCAAATTGCGACCAAATTCATAGAGTTGTAAAAAAATTCAAATCATAGATATTTTTCTAAGTGATTTTTATAAAAAAAAAAACAACTTATTTCAGTATAAATTCTATAAAAAATACTACTAATATTAATTTTTTGGTTTAATAAATATTTCAAAGCCATTTCAGGTATATATCCTGAAAATTCCATCAAAATTCATGGGGCGATTTTCAAAATATTCAGAATCCCTTCAAAATTATTTTTATTTTTAAAAAACACAACAAATTTTAGTGAAAATTTTTGACCATAAATTTTTCCTTGCTTCAATATTTTAAAGCCACATACTTCAAGAAAGAATAAATTCCATCTAAACTCATCGAGTGGATTTGAAAAAATTCAAAGAAAACCAACAGAGTTATTTTTATATAAAAAACAATAAATTTTAATAGAAATTCTTGAAAACTAGTGATCATTAATTGTTGATTTTCTTATACCTTAAATTAACATATTTCAGGAATATGTCCTGTTAATTTCATCACAATTTATTGTAAGATTTACAAAAATTTTATAATAAAAAATTTCAAAGTGATTTCGATAAAAAAAACATAAAATTTTAATACATTTTTTTTGGAAAAAAAACAGTTGATCATTCATCTTTGGATTTTTCATTATTTCAAAACCACAAATCTCAGGACTTTATCCAGCAAGTGCCATCATAATTCTGTGGGTGTTTTTCAAAAAATTCAAAGAAACATACTTCAAAGTGACATTTATAAACAAAAAACAACAATTTGTATTAGAAATTCTTGAAAAACTACTAATCATTAATTTTTAGTTTCTTCAATATTTCCAAACCACACTTTCTAGAAATATATCCTGCAACTTACATCAAAATTCGTAAAGTGATTTTCAAAAAATTCAAAGAAATTCTCTTCAAAATGTCAAACAATTTTAGTGAGAATTCTAAAAAACTAGTGAACATTTTTGATATCTTCAATACTTCAAGGCCACGCAGTTCAGAAATATATCCTGCTAATTCCATCCAAACTCATATAGTAGTTTTCAAAATTTTCTAAGGACACTTGTTATAAAATATATATTTTTATTAAAAATACAATAAATTTAAGAGGAAATTCTTGAAAAACTAGTGTTTCCTAGTTTTTGGTTTGTTCAATATTTTAGGAAAATGCCTGACAAATTACACAAGGTGGTTTTTATATATAAAAAAATAAATTTGAGTGGAAATTCTTGAAAAACTAGTGATTACTAATCTTTACTTTCTTTGATATTTTAAAGACACATATTTCAAGAATATATCCTGCAAATTCGAGTATGATTTTTAAGAAATTTAAAGGAAAATAAAAATATATAAGTCCTTTACGTTGTAGAAAAGGAAAATACTTTAAAATATTGAATTTATTGTTCTCAATGTTGATACATTAAATTTTTCTAATGTAACATACATAAAGGGAATCCTGTTAATAAAGTTATTATTATTATTAAACCATTTAGTAGAAATTCTAAAAAAAAACTAGTAAACATGTCAATAAATTTTATCTATCTATATGGATCTACAGTTTTCTTATTTCGTGGTAGCAGATTACTGCCATACTTAGTTATATCATTAAGTTGGCGGATAAAGACAAAATCGTCAGTTTTATTTGCCAAAAATAGGTGATATTATTATTATTCTGTTGGACAATTTTCATCAAATACATTATGGTTTATAATTGATTGATTAATTTATATAGATCTTAGGTTTCCTTTCTTAAAAATACATTAATTACAAAAAATTGTACGTAAAATTTTAAACGAAAGAAGCACGGACGGATTTCACAATTACAAATGATATTCTTCATTTTAAACCCTTTTTGCACCATGATGTTGGGATGGCAAGTATCCTAATCCACATCCGAAAACATTCGTATTGTCTATAATTTTTTGGTTTATAGCATACCAGATATTTAAAATAGATTAATTTTTGCCGCGATTTTTCACATTTCAAATATAGCAGTTGTTTTGATAGGATATTAAAGTTAGGTTAGTTGTGAATGTGCCCTCAATTTTTCAGCCTAATCCCAGAAGGGATTAATTTTTTACAACTTTTCTAACCGTCGAATGCAATTTTTAATTCTTCGTTCGATTTTGTTGTCTCGCCGTTTTGTTTTCAGGCAAAATATAGCAATTGTTTTGATTGAGTTTTAAAGAGAGGTTAGTTTTGTATGGGCCCTTAATTTTTCAGCCTAATCCCAGAAGGGATTAATTTTTTACAACTTTTTAACCATCGAATGCAATTTCTTATTCCTCGTTCGATTTTTTTGACTCGTCATTTGGTTTTTAGATGTAATATAGCAATTGTTTTGATGGGATTTTAAAGGTAGGTTAGTTGTGAATGTGCCCTTAATTTTTCAGCCTAATCTCAGAAGGGATTATTTTTTTACAACTTTTTTAACCATCGAATGCAATTTTTAATTCTTCGTTCGATTTTGTTTTTTCGCCATTTTGTTTTCATATAAAATATAGCAATTGTTTTGATGAAGTTTTAAAGAAAGGTTAGTTTTGTATGTGCCCTTAATTTTTTAGCCTAATCCCAGAAGGGATTAATTTTTACAACTTTTTTAACCATCGAATGCAATTTTTTATTCCTCGTTCGATTTTTTTGATTCACCATTAGGTTTTTAGGTGAAATATAGCAATTGTTTTGTTGGGATTTGAAAGATAGGTTAGTTGTAAATGTGCCCTTAATTTTTCAACTTAATCCCAGAAGGCATTCATTTTTTACAACTGTTCTAACCGTCGAATGCAATTTTTAATTTTTTGTACGATTTTGTTGACTCGCCATTTTGTTTCCAGGCGAAATATAGCAATTGTTTTGATGAGATTTTATAGATAGGTTAGTTGTGAATGTGCTATTTTATTTAGAAAAACTTAGTACGTAATTTAAAGTTGATAACAGTATTTCTGGTTACGAATAATTCCTTCAGATCCATTAATTGATTTTTGGGAAAAATATCATAGAGCGCTTCTTTAATCAAATGTTCGCAATAATTTTTAGAATGCATGATTTTATCAATGTAAGGGAGATTTTTTTCTGTAAATATTGCACATCAAAGGTTTGTTCAATATTAATACTGCTCTTTTGATCCAATTAATATATTGTTAACTAAATAATCATTCAACTGTCCTTTAGAAATTTCTAAATGAACCGTAATGAGTTGATATTGATATTACCTATGTGTTGGATCTGGAAAACAGTATAATACTCTGCTATCAAAGTTAGAATTTTCCTGTTTTGATAAACACCAGATCAAACAGCAATCATCATGAACTTTCGTCAAAATATCCATCACATATCGATGCCATTTTCATAATTCTTTTTCTTATAAGAACTTGTTGCTCATCAGCCCACTTTCTGACATCGAATATATCCGTACTTTTCACATTTTCAGCGCTCTGGATTTATCTTGTGCGATAAATACTTTTTTATAGGTTGTAACTTGTTTAATATTCTTCTCACGTGACACTTTTTTGAAAAAACAGCCTTTTTGGCAGCGTTAATCCCAATCGATCGGCTCAATGTGTTTACTATATGATTAGTTGAATATGTGTCAACGATTTTTGTGTTTTGCTATTTTTATTTCATTTATAAATACTTAAAATTATTTTTTCCAAGGTTAATTAAACAGTAGTTTTTAAGCTGTAGACAAACATGTTTAAGGTATGTTTAACCATAGATTATTTTCAGATGCTTTTCTAAGTAATCAAAGTCTATTTCATTTTAGAATACTTTTTGCAAAATATTTCTTAAATCCCACTGGTAGTCTTAAATTGCAAAGCAATTATTTTCCACAAATATTGCACCTTCTTCTTCTTTTGATGCATTTATGCATCAATAGATGTTTGCGACAATATGATCCTTTTCTTCTGAACTTTTGAATGTATAAACTACAGATAGTATTCTGTCCAGTCCATTGTTTTATATTCCTAAGCCACGACAACGCTTTTCTTTCTATTCCTCGTTATTCTTCAATCTTGCCTTCTATTATTACTTGAAGGATATTATATCTTTGATTCCGCATGATATGCTACTTTTCTTCTTTTTATTGTAGTCAAAAGTTCGCGATCCCTACCTACTCGTCGTAGAACTTCTTCGTTTATAACTCTACTTTGACTGAGATCTTCAATACTTTAGGGTAAAGCCACATTTCAAATGCTATGTTATTTTATTTTCATTGATGTTGCTTTAAGCGTCCACTCTTCTATTCGTTAGTATGATGTCTTAGTAATAGCCTTCTGCTGGAAAAAGTTGGTAACTTAGAGCTGTAGTCAAAAAAGACGAAGAAGTTGGAAGGCTTAATGTGAAAATTCGTAACTCCCAAGATGCAAAAAGTTCTAATTGACGGGAAGAAGTCCGTAAATAGTGTGAAGTTAGAAGCGATGTTTTCAAGTGAAATTGAGGCATCTTGCAGATGATACCACACTCATTACATCTAGTAAGGATGTAAAAAGAGTGAGTGAAATAAATAGATCAGCATTCATATTTTACTTCTGTTAAGTTTTTAGGTATCATCATGGTTTTTATCACAAAATAAATACTATACTATACTATACTAAACTTCTTTTTAATTAAAATACTAGATTTATCACCAAGGTATCATTCTTACGGAACGTCTAGCATTTAGGAAACTTCTGATCTTAAAACGATATCAAATATCCATAAAACATTTTCTTTGAAAAAGTGGCTTAAATTGTTGATAATATTCGTCCAATAAATAAAAATCCCTAGGTGGTTTTAAAACTGACTGGCTTAAGCATATGAAGTTTTACAGTATTGACGAGTGATGCAAGTTTGATGAACGACCGTTCCGCGTCGGAAACGTATCCTTTAATTTAGTGCAAATCCTCCTGCTAACGTGAAATAAACCGTCAACCGGGAGTTGAGGGCTTAACCGTTTGAGGCAGTTAAATTATATCGGCGCACAGTTTAGATGCCCTCCGCCGTACCGAAATGGCGAATGACCCGAAATGTAAATGGCGTTCAATTATTTATTCAATGTTTATTGATGGAGTCTTTAGTATGGAAATGTCGAGGAGGACGAAGAGGAGTAGGAGACGCGGAATTTCTCGGCACTTCCAGATGGGACGTGTGTTAGTTCACACATCGAACCCTAGGAAGGGATGAGCCACTCACTAATCTCCTAACAAGGGCAAAAACAATCGCGACGACCCACCGCCCTAATCTATTTAATCCGGGATTACAGTTTCCTATTTGATTCGCCCGACTCGGCTCGCCATCAATTATTAATACTGTAACTTTTTAAATTGAATCCTGGCCGACGGATCACGGATCCCTAACAGAAACTTTCACACTCGCTTGTTTTATTCACGTTACTTTTTTTAATCGCTGACTCTACTTGTCAGCTTTAAATCAAATCATTAATTTTCTTAATTGTAAAAATAAAAACATTATATATTGTTACTATCACCTCTATATTTTAAATCTTAATTATTTCAGGCAATTTTTTTTCTATTTTATCGAAAATATTTATTATTTCTTCTGTAATGATATCTTAACCTGACAGATTTTATTCTTTAATGTTTTTATTGTCTTACAATTGTAATTCTATTCCTTAATTATTGTTATTCTTCTATGCCTGTTACTCCTTTTATATATTTTCTACGCCTTACAAGCTTTTCTTCTTATGATAATTTTTAAAAGTATATTTAGTTTTAAAAAAAAAAAATCAAATAGTATAGTTTAATAAATAATTAACACATTTTATTTTCAATATAATCGTTCTTTAGTGATACATTATATTAAAATATCTATTCTTTATATGATATCGACTTTAGTTGTATGTATAAATAAATACGATTCATAATGAAAACAAAGATAATATCGATAAATAATATTAATTAAGGCGAGACAACAAGCGTGGCGGTTGGCGACGTGAATTACGTACGCAATTAAAATTATGCGTCCATATGTTAACAAAAGGATCCACCGCCGATTCCCCTCTCACAATAATAATTTCTGCCGGTTATCGCAGATTAGCAGTAATGGTGTATTCATTAAAAGTAACCCCTAAAAGTGATCGGACGAATTTAGTTAGGAAACAACGACACAATGGGCGGATGTTATCGCGGTTTTAGTAACGGAGCCAAGAGGGAAGATCACTATTAATTTTATTTGGGCGACACTTTACAGGGCATTAATGAAGTCCCCGGAGTAATATTGTCGTCACGTCATATTTCAGCGGCCGGAGAGATGGGACGCGGCCCCCACAGGGATAACATGTCATTCGATAAATTGGTCCTATGGTAAAAAGAAAAACACCGCCCTCCCCCCTGCACAACACTGCCGCCGCCGACATCTGACACGTTCGCATTAACCGAATTGTCATTAACTTTTATCGTTCATCTTTCGCACTTTATTACCGAGATTAATGACATTGATATAAATTGCAGGGGTTTTTAATGAAGAATGTAAAACGAGTTGTATTTATCAGTTGAAGATCCGAAACCTTACCAATAAATATACAGAGTGTTTATTAAACGTACGGCAAAAATTCAAAGTGTTGGACTAGTCTAAGAATATTTTGTCCTCTGATCCGTTTTATTTCAAAAATGTGAAACAACATTTTCGACAATAAAAACATTTTATTGCTAAAAATTACTGTTAAAAATAACTTCATAAGAATGCAATAATATAATCTTCAATAAGAAACGACTAGAGTTAGGCAGGCCCAATTGACAGCTTAATTCTTTCAAACATCTAGGGTTGTTTCTTATGGTTTTAGAAAGTTGCGATACACCTCTTAAGTAAGTCTTCTTGGTGTTAATACCAGTTCAATTAGTCCACAATTCCAACTCCAAAGTTTAACGAGAACTGATGTTGAAAACGATCTTCAAGTATCTCATGTAGATTTTCACAGCCCACACTTACTTTAATAGTTTGTTCCATCAGTTAAAAGAATTAGCGTCAGTAGATGAGACATTTGAAAGTCAAATACCTTGACAGATATTGAGTGATGCAAATGTATAATATCTGTCGAGGTATTAACCAGTCATTTGTTTTGTAGTCTTAATAAGACGCATTTGTTTTAGATTTACGAAATGTTATTACTATAATAGAAATACAATACATTACACTTATTTCTGAACTCTTTCTCCTATTCAATGCATCAGAGTCTTTGACTTGATAGTATCTATTCTCATATACATATTTACTATTCTGTTTTTATCACCAAATCCTCGCATTCCCTCATACTCTCCTGCCAAGTAAGTTAGTATTCTTTCCACTCATACATAGTTTGCACTTCATATACCTTCTTCTCTTTTTCATCCCATTCTGACTCTAACTCACATATAGCTCTTGCTAAAATGGCATATTTCTCATTCCTAAGTTTACTGTTAATCAGATACCTTCTACACCTCTAAAAAATATTTTCACTCTTATTAATAAAAACATCTCTACTTTTCCAGATTTCTAAAATTCCCTAGCTATTTCTTTTGAAAATTGCAAGACTTCTTCGAAGATTCTTAAATTTTTTAAACGATTTCTCGTTCAGACTAAAATTTTCTTCATTTACTATGTCAAAACTTTTATTATTTTTGATTTTATATTTTTTTTTAAATTATTCAGCTTTTTTTTTAATTGCAAGATCTATTAAGGGTTCTAGATTATTCCAGCTGTATTTCTATCAGATTTCCAGATTTTTTAGCATTTTTTTCATTAATATTTTAGCAAATTCATTTTCAGCTTTCTAAGATTTTTCAGCTAAGCAGAGTTTTCTTCGACGATTCTTATATTTCCCAATAATTTCTGTTTCGGTTTCTCATTTTCTCTTCTTCTTAAAAATCTTAGTATTTTCCAGTTATTTTTCCATTCCTAAAATATTCCACCAATCTGTGTTCTAGATTTTTAAAAACACATATTTTATATTCAGCAAATTCTTTTTCATATTCTATAAATTTTCCAGTAATTTATTTTCCAAATTGAGAGAATTCATTATTTTTTTTTAAATCTTAGTATTTTTCTAGTGATTTTCTTGCAAATTTCTGGAATTCTGTAACATTCAGATTTCTAGATACCTTTTTTGAATTTTTTTCATTGTTTATTTGAAAATTCGAAAACTTCTAGATTTTCAAAAATTTTCAGTACAATTGCGATTATTTATTTGATAATTCGCAAATTTTCGAATAATTAAACATACATTTTTTAGCATCGTTTGTCTCATTCAACTTTTAAAGATTACCTTTCCAAATTTCTAGAATTCTTCAGCAATTTTTCTCCAAATTGCGAGTTTTTTAAGGGTTCTTGAATATGTGAGCAAATGTCTTTCAAGATTTCCAGAATTTACTTGCGTTCTTTTCAGAAACAATAGTTTCTCCTATTTTCCAAACTATATAAGATACTTAATTTATCTCAAAATTGGAGAGAAGCAGTGAATGCAAAACTAGTACTCCTACGACTCGTTACCGTAAGTGCAAGCAAATGCCGACATAAGGGTACAAGTCCGTAAACTGTAATGCAGTAATACACCGGAGATGTGGGAAATACATAAAAGGTGCTGTAATACTGAACGAAAAACTTATAAATTGCTGTGAACCTTTTAACAGGAACCAAGATCAAAACAACACAATGGATTTTAATGACAACACGGAAACCATAATAAACAATGACCTACCTCGAAGAAAGTGCGTCGACCAAATAATGTGTGAACAGTGTTCTTCAAAAGTTAATGAATCCATCCAATGCGTAATAAAAGTGAGAAAGAATATATAGTTTATCGAGGGGACAAGAGAGTTTGGTATCATGTGGGATAATTTAACAGAGATTTTAGCGATGACAAATTGAAAGAATTTCTTACTAGAAGTTTTCTTTTCGTAGCTTTAATATTACATTGCTATTAGGTTGTCAAGTATGAAATGGACCAAAAAATGCACATAATTGAATTCTGGATCACGGGAGTCGATGAACTCTTGAAACGCCATTTTGACAGCCTATGCGGAATTGAATTTTTATCCAGATAAAACGTTGTTTAAATTTTGAAAGAAATTATAGTCGTTTGGGGCAAGGTCGGGCGAGTACGGTGGGTGACAGATAATTTCCAACTCCAACTCTTGTAGCTTTGACACGGTAATTCGTGCGGCATGTGGTCGAGCGTTGTCATGCAGCAGGATTGGAGTCATCCGATTAACTAATTTTGGCTGATTAATCACAAGATTTCTCATTATTTTTTCTAGATGATAACAATAGGCATGCATCGTGATCGATTGGCCATGTTCGATAAAATTATGGTGATTGACACCTGAGTCAGCCACCAAACAGTGACTATCAGCTTCTTCTGGTGGATGTCTCGTTTCGGACAATGTTTTGGTAATTCATCTTTGTCCAACCATTGCGATAAACATTTACGATTATCCTACATGATCCATTTTTCATCACAAGTAATAATTCGATTAAAAATAGTTCCGATTTATTGCGAGAAACAAGAGAAAGACATGCATCAAGTCTTTGTTCCTTCTGTGCATCAGTCAATTCATGCAGTATCCACTTGTTCAGCTTTTTCACTTTACCGATTTGTGCCAAATGAGTTAAGATTGTTTGCTTTAATATATTGTTCACTAATGATAATTTATGTGCACTTTGGCTGGGATTCGCTTACACAGTGGCTTTCAGGATGTCATTATTTACCTGAGTCTTGGGTCGGCCATGTGGTTCAATAGACTGATCAAAATCTCCTGAACGATTTTTTTTTAAACTAACGAGTTATAGTTGCATTTGTAGCCACTTGAATGCCGAACACACTATTGACATTGGCGACTACCAACTGTGTAATGGCATCACGCTGGAACTCATACTTCATCAACACAAGAATTTCGGTGATTTCCGTAATCTCACTTAATCGCCTATACAAAAAAACTTTTACAAATTTTTTCAAACTGAAATATGCGTTAGAAAGAGGAAAAGATGTACTTTCACACGAAAAACGGCTTCTAAATAAGGTTGTTTGCGATTGAAATAAATAATAGTAGTATGAAGTTTGATCCTTTTCATACTTGACGACCTAATAGAATGTAAAAATAATCTTTCCGCAAGATATCAAATTCCTTTTGTAAACAATGGACACCAATGCCAAACAAATATAGTCAACCAAGAACATTTCAAAACTCCGGCAGCATTTAAAATAATTCATTAAAACATCCACAGTACACTGAATAAAATAGAAAGTAATATGTTTAACAGAAATTTGAACAAACAGTGATAATGTAAGTTTAATTAATTTAGCGGGATACAAGACCATATCCAATTTCACTCGCAACTCCAGTAATGATGACGGTTCACTAATTTTAGTTGGGCAAGATACTGAAGCACTTGAATTATCAATTGTCAATATTGCGTAAGAATGATCATCGAATAGTAGTACATATACTTTTTTTCTAAACTAACTGATACAGGGTGACTGACGAAAAACCTTTGATGCTGTATCTCGCTTATTTTTGATCCGATTTGAATAAATAAAACATCTAATTAAATCATTTTTAAAAGACTTTAATATGAACTTAAAAAATTATTGCAGTATTGTACCAATGACTGACACTGTCAGTTATGACATTTGATATAGGTTCTGTATATTGTTTACTATGGGTACTTGAAGTTAAATTTTTTTTCAAAAAATCCTCAATTTATCGGCTTTAATTTGATGTATGGTTAAAATTGTCTACAGTTTTATATTCAGAAAAATATCTCCTTGCGGATCAATACAAATTATATTTACAGTGCAATTTAGAAAAAAAGTTGATCATCTTTTGTTTTGTTAAAAACTGGATGCAAGAAAAAATATCAGTTCCGTTCATATTAAGGAATGAAATATAATCGACTGAAGGTCTGAATTTATACCTGAGATGGATTAGTGAATTCTACAGAAATCATTACGTTTGGGATTAAGAAAAAATACCCACTTGGAGAATTATCGACTCGTATACATTGCCTTAGGCAATAATTTCTTAGTCAGAATATCAGAGCAATAGTCCCCAATATACTCTAGAAAATTATATTCTTGTTTGCCTTTAGCCAAAAAGTTTTTTTTTCAATTTAGAATCCTAAATTAAACTGCATTAATATTAAAATTTAATTTTGAAAGCTTTTGAGGGAACGTTGAACTTCTGGATACTCAATTTTCAAAAATCTGAAGAGATAACTATTAAAATTCTTGACAGTAAAGCTAGCTCGCCCGTAACACATAATATAAAAATTAAAAAAAAAGAGATGAAATATGATGTAGATAAAGGTTAAAATAATTTTAGTCAAAATTAGTCATTTAGCCAAAGTCTTGATAAGGTAAAGGATAGAGCCAATGAACTGAGATAGAGATTATCATTAACCAAGACGATTTAAACCTAAAATTTTAAATTTAAATTACTGAGATTATTCGTTTTAGAGATCTTATATTTGATATACAAGCAATCAATTTTTGGATGTTCCGATTTTAAAAACTATCAATTATATGTAAAGAAGTTTTCACTAATCTCTGTATTTGCTCAGGCAAAAATAAATGAAACCAATATAATAAAATGAAAGTTACTCTCAATTTTAATTGCTATGCCTAAAATCATGATAGGTTAGAGGGTAGAGCTAATTAAATATATAAAGGGAAATCCAATCATCATTAAGAGCACTAAGGAAAGTAGTGCAAAATTTCACCATCAGGGACTCATGAATTAAAAATCTATTATCAAAATATGGAGGTATTCAATCTAAAATGGCTGAATGCAGATATTTTAGATAGTGAATTTAATTCACCAAATTATACTATATATAGAAAGGATTGTAGTAATGCCATAAGTACCTAGTTAATTGGTGCAGGTGATTGCAGTAAAAAATAAACAGGCATTGCCATGTTGTGAATCTATTGAGGAATTATATGTACTTGTATATAATTATATTATTATAGGTTCTTTATATATACCACCAAATTTAGCATCATCTTTATATGATAACCACTGTATATCACTAAATAATTTAATTGATCATTTTCCGAATAATAAACGTTTAATCTGTGGGGATTATAATTTACCATCTGCATCTTGGTCACTTAATGGACTAAGTGTTTTGCATGAGAACAATAATAATAATAATGCGCAGACAATTGGTGAATGCTACGAATTCCATCAATTACTTCCTCGCAATGATATTGTTAATTTTGTTAAATTTAATGTTTACTAATTGTGATTGTATAGATGAAACTTTAAGAATAGAATCTAATAGAATATATATTATTGTGATTATACATATGATTTCTTAAAGGGTAATTACATTGGTTTCAATGATTATTTAGCTAGTTTTAATTGGCAGAATGTATGTTTGGGTGTAGATGTTAACTTATATGTTGATTTGTTTGATGACATTTTATATAATGCAATGAATTTATATATTCCAAAGAAACGTATTATATCTGGCAAATGGTTTAATTCTGAATTAATTAAATTAACAAAAGATAAACAAGTAATGCATTCTAAATGAAAAGTAACTGGTTATCCAGATTGTTATGATGCATTTGTGGATTTGCGTGCTAAGTGTAATGTACTTAATAATCAATTATATAGTAACTATATTACTAAAGTTGAACAAAGAATTAGATATAAACAATTCTGGAGCTATGTAAGTGATAATAGAAAAACTTCTGGGTACCCTAAATCTATGTTTGTTGATAATTAACAATGTGATATTGTTTAAAATACTGTAAACTTATTTGCCACTTATTTTTCATCGATATATAAACATACTAATTATTTTGATGATTTAATACGCCGATTTTGCGTATTATATCATCAATCCTGCTAAATTATAGGATAGAGCTAAAGATCTAAAATAAGGATTCATTAATATTAACTAAGGAGATTTTAGATTAAATTTAAAGAGCTGAAATAAATCGTTCTTAGAAAGCTTATTTTTAGTATCGAAGCTTTGAATTTCTGGAGGATTCGTTTAGTTTCTGAAGAGATTTCTAATAATTTAAAAATTTGCAACATCCTTATTATATCAAATACATGAAAAGGGCACATGGCCGAATTTTATCTAGATTTGTTGTTATTTTTGTAGTTCTCTCTTTGAAAACTCTTAAGAGATTATTGAATATTATTTTCTGGTAAACTCACACACAAGAATAAGAATGAAAGAAAATTTAGACAAACAGAATCAATTTAGGAAAAGGTAAAACCAATTAATATTAATGGCAATTTTCTCATTGTGCCAGCAATTGTGCTAGATTAGAAGGCATAGTAAAAGATCTGAGGTTGAGATTCATTACTATTAACATAGGAGATAATTTGAAACCTTAAGTTTAAAGGTCGAGATAAAGCACAAGTGGGGGAGGGGACTTATCAAAGCATATAACAACTCGATGTTTTAAGTTTGACAAGATTAATAAAAATGTATTAAAGTCCTTTATGTAAGCAGAAAATTAACTAATAATTATAAAAAAACACGAAAACGTTTTCTAAATCTATAACAAATTAATCTTTTTAAGCCTACAAAACAAATCACTTATTGAAACAACTACTTCTCTGGTTAATACCTCGACAGACATTGTATGACACAAAAGTGATTTTTAACAACGTAATGGACTTTAATACATTTTTATTATTAAATTATGTTCTAAGTGGGTATTTTTTTAAATCCCGAACGTAATTATTTCTGTAGAATTCACATAAGACATTCCTTAGCTCGATTCTTATTTCATGAAATATTTTGTTTTAATTTCGATATCTAAACAGTACATTTGTTCGTCTTGTTCTCTAAAAGAAGAAGTTCTTTGCTTTTCAATTTAAAGTATCAAGTTTCAAAGCCCCTAATATTTTAGCTAGATGATTAAGTTCAACTTAAAAGATTTGAGATAAATCTGTTCTAAAGAGCTTGTATTCAGCATTGAACTTCTGGATGCTTCGTGTTTGGAAACTTACTGGAAATTCTTTTCTATAAAATGAGTTTTATTTTTCACTATATCAACTCAGAAATAATATTAAGGATTACATGAAATTAATCTAGTTAAAAGTAAAAAAAATAAAGTTATTGCCAATTTTGATCGTTTAGAAATTCTGAGAGGTTAGAAGACAAAGTTAAAGATTTGAAATAGGAATACAATAACATTATAAAAAAGAAAGTTTTAATTAAGATTAAAGGGCTGACATTATTCTAGAGGGATTATATTCGATCTTCGATGTTCTGTGTTTGAAAATACTAAAAAAAATATTGGCAGTTTTTTATGTAAAGAGGATTCAAGTCATCGTCATCACAGGATAAGATCAGACCAATCAGGTATAGGTAAAAAAATAGAGCTACTGCCAATTTGACTCGTTAAGTCATAAACTCTGATGGGTTAGAGAATAGGGTTTAGGATCTTAGATAGGAACTTATTATTATTAATAGAGATTACATTAAATTAAGGATGAGATGAATCACCTTCAGAGGGTTTATGGTTGAAAAGCATTGAACTTAAATGTAAACTTATTACTAGAAATTTAAAAATAGTTAAAAGGTTTGGCAAGCCAATGAAATAGCCGATGTATTGCTATTTGGATAAGGAATTAGTTTTTTTTATTTTGCGGTTATATCTACAGACATGACAGGAAATTTCTGAAGAAATAACTAGAAATTCTTTTCTAAAACGTAAACAAAATTAAGTTTAGTTTACTTTACTTTATTTGCTTCACAAGATCTATTAAAAAGGCAAATATAAGCAGAATATATCCAGATAAAGGTAAAAAATAAAGTTTAGCAACCCTGCTGAATTAGATGACAGAGCTAAATATCTAAAATATGGTTGGATATCATTAAAAGAGGAAATATTAAATTTAATTTAAAAGGCTGAGATAATTTGCCTCTGGAAAGCTTATTTTCAGTATTGAAGCGTTTATGAAGATGCCTTCTCCTAATGTTTTGGTTTTGGAAACTCTGAAGAGATAAAAAAAGAAAAAAATATAAACAAAATCAGCTCAGATAAATGCAAAATGAATTAAAATTGTTGGTATTTTGCTCGTTTCGCTAGAAACGTTAGAAAGTATTGATTAATGGTTGAGGCGTTCACTATGTGATACATCTTGAATATTTAAATAAAGTAAAATTCACTTTGTTGATATCACACTATTTATTTAAAAAGTGACTCGAGTTTCGATCAACAGCTGATCAGCTTCAAAGTTATACTTACAAACATGACCTGAACAAATGTAATAATATTCACAGTCGTTTCTGGCTTTCTTTATGTCATAAGAATACCAAATTTTACTAATAAATTTGTAAACATGTAATCAAATAAGCAGTAGGTGCACCTAAAATCTACATATCAAAGGAAACTATGATCTAGAGGATATGATCTGCATATATATATATATATATATATATATATATATATATATATATATATATATATATATTGTGAACAGGTGTCATTACGTACATGTGCTCTATTAAAAGTTCTGATTTCTATTGTTGCAGTTCGTCTTAATTAGTAAAAGTTGTAAAAGTGTTTAGTGTTACACCCCCGATTTTTATTTACGAGTGAGTTGTTTTTAACACCAAACAGTTTATATTATTTTCACTATTAAAGTTGGTTTAACCTAAATTGGTGCCGTTATTATTTACATTTTTCGGTGTAGATTGGGTTCTATATATTATATATATTTTTGTGTTATTTTGCCTACTAATTTGATTTCAATTTAATAATTACCAATTCCGTGGTCTTCCCTTGTGTGTTGTTTAAAGTCACCACGAAGGACCGAGTGGTGTGAAGCGTGTGTCCCTGTGATCCTCTTAAAATGGGTGTTCTCTGTGAAGTGTGTCTAACACATATTTCGCCTAATAATAATTTTAGTGATGCTATGAAATGCTGTACTTGCTCAAAATGGTATCATGGCGATTGCATTGCATTGCCTTTGCATGTACTAAAATTCTATAAACAAGAAGAAAGGAAAGATAATGGAGTTAAATGGGCCTGTAATAATTGTTTATCCTCATCTAACTTACATTCTGCCAAACAGAGTCCTGATATTTCAATTACCAATGTGAGTGAATTAAAACAATTTTTTGAAAAATATTTAGACTCCAGATTTGCATCTTTGAATAATAATTTGCAGTCTTCGATTCAAAGTATCAGTTCTAAGTTTGATGTTATTAATACTAAATTAGAACAATTAGAAATTGAAAACAAAAATCTAAAATTAGAAGTGGAAACTTTGAAAAATAAATATTTGTCTGTGGAATGTCCTGAGGATGTAATTATTAGCGAAATCGAGGATAGACAATTTAGATCTAAAAACATTATGATGTTTAATTTATCTGAATCAAATTCCAGCAATTCATCCATTCGTATTGAGCACGACTTGAGCCTAATTAATGATTTGTTTAAAGTAATAGATGATATTCCGCCGCCTTTAAAAATTATTAGAATCGGACGTAAAACGGATTTTCCCCGCCCCGTTAAAATATTTTACAACAATAATTCTATTCCTTCCACTATATTAAAAAATGTAAATAAAATAAGATCTGTTAATTCTCACATTAAAATCAAACGTGACTTAACTGTCAAACAAAGAACGATATTAAAATCTATGGAGTCAGAAGTTGACAAAAGAAAAAAGAATGGTGAACCTAATCTTGCCATAAGATATTTTAATAACCTTCCAAAAATAGTCTCTAAATCTGAATCTCCTCTTCGGCAACCAGCTAGTATTCAAAAAAACTAAGTATTTTCTATCAAAATGTGGGTGGTATTAGAACCAAAATTAAAGAACTTATTCATTTCCTTAACGTATGTTCATATGATATTATTATATTTGTTGAAAGTTGGTTAAATAATGATATTTCTGACAGTGAACTACTATGCGATACTTTTATTATCTACCGTGCCGATAGAGGGCCTAAGTCAAGCGATAAATTGCGTGGAGGTGGTGTACTGATTGCCGTAAGAAAAGAATTATTGTCTTTGGAAGTTTCCATATGTACTTCAACGGTTGAACAACTTTATGTTATTGTTAAATTTTCTAATAAACGTTTCTTAATTGGGGGTGTGTATATTCCTCCGAATTCGCCGTTGGTGAAATATCAAGAACATTGTCACATCCTCGAATCCATTGTCAATGATTATACAGAAAACGAAATTATTATATGTGGAGATTTTAATATTCCCTCTGCCACCTGGGATAATGATGATATGGGTGTAGTGGGGCACTCTGTATCTTCGGATAGTGCATGTGATGTCATTGCTGAAACCTATAGTTTTTTGAACATGTTTCAATTGAATAATATTCCCAACAGTAGAGGCGTTTTTCTTGATTTAGTTTTTAGCACTAGTACTAAAATTAATATAACTGCTTCCAATGATCTTCTGTGCAAAAATTCTATGCATCATATCGCCTATGATATTGATGTTAACGTTTTAATGGAACAGCGTAATTTAACCATCAATGATAAAATTTACGACTTCAAAAGAGGCAACTATAGTGCTATTAATATTGCTCTTGCTGAAGTGGATTGGGATTTGGTTTTCGTAAATAAAGATCTGGATAGTGCTCTTGAAATGTTTTATATAATATTATCAGATCTGATTGGAATTATATCTAATCAATTAAACGTATTTCGTCAGGAAATTATTAATTTGAAACAAGATATAATTTCCTCATTAATGTCTCGATTTTCTGATATTGAAAACAGACTTACAAAGCTTGAACAAAATTCGTCAAACTCGTCATTAATTAGTGAGAATATGCACGACATAGTTCAAGAAATCGAAGATAGACAAAATAGAAAATCAAATGTTTTATTATTTAATCTTAAAGAGTCTATTGCATTGTCAATCGACCAAAGAGTCAAGGACGATCTTCTTGAAGTTGATAAGATTCTTCAACCACTCGGAGTCACTTCTAAACCCCTCAAAATAATTCGTCTTGGCAAAAAGAATAGCGATACCGCTTGTCGTCCTCTTAAATTGATATTCTCTGACGAAACCACCGCTAAACAAGTGCTTAAAACGAACACCATTAACAATAATAAACGTTTGCATTTTAAAAGTGATCGGACTCTAAAACAACGCCAGTACTATAACAATATTAAAGCTGAATTAAATTCTCGTGTGGCTAGTGGTGAAAAAAATATTATTATTAAATATCGTAACGATACGCCGTATATATCTACTGCTAATAGTAGACCCCCTGCTGTTGATACTAATTCAAAAAACTAATATTGTATTACCAGAATGTTGGAGGCATGCGGACAAAATTGTATGATTTTATGTTCAACGTCAATAATTGTGTTTATGATATAATTATTATAACAGAAACTTGGATGTACAATAACTTTTTAGACAGTCAGTTTTTAATACCTAACTACTCCCTTTATCGAGTTGAACGAACGATATCTGGTGATCGTAAGGGTGGTGGCCTACTGATAGCCGTAAAAAAATGCCTGAAATCTACATTCGTTTGTTCTTCAAATGAAATTGAACATATTTTTGTAACAGTCACTTTCGATAATGTTAAGTTAGTAATTGGTGGTGTTTATATTCCACCCAATTCATCGGTTGCTACTTATAAAGATCATTGTACGGTATTGGAAACATTGTGTGAAAATTTTAAAAATTCTAAGTTTATAATTTGCGGTGACTATAACCTAAGTAATATTAAATGGCTTGCTAATAGTTATGATTGGCAAATATTTAGCCCTCAAGGTGAACAAATTATAAATTCATATGCGTTTTTAAATCTTAAGCAACTTAATTTGATTCCTAATGCAAGAGGAACATTTCTGGACTTATGTTTTTCAAATGCAGATAATGTTTACACTTCATTAACCAACGATATATTACTCGGTACTAGCCAACACCATTCTGCATATTGTATAACTCTGCCCATGAGAAAGATTGTTGATACTCTTTCAATGACTGATGAAATTTATCGTTTCAATAAGGCTGACTATGCAGGACTAAATGACTATTTTCATAATATTGATTGGGATTGTTTACTTTCTGAACTTAGTTTAGAAGATGCTGTCCATAAATTTTATGACTATGTTTATAAAGGTATGGAATTATTCATACCTAAGATACGTTTAAAACAAAGGAAACAGTCGTATCCGAAATGGTTCAATTCTGATCTTATAAAAAAAATACGTGATAAGAAAATTGCACATGCAAAATACAAACAGACTGGATCCCGTGAAGATTACTTATTATTTTGCAGTTTAAGATCATATTGTAAAGAGTATTCATATAAGCTGCACACGGATTATATGAGTAAAATTCAAAATAATATATTTAGTGACCCACGTAGATTTTGGAAATTTGCCAAAGATGCTAGACAGGATAACGGAATTCCAGAGGTGTTGACTTTTAATGATAGGAGAGCTGAAAATGGATTCGAGGCCGTTTCACTTTTTTCTGACTACTTTTCAACAGTTTATGGAACTGATGTGTCTGACGTCAATCCCGATCAGTCGAGTGCGAACCAATTCAATATTAGGAGTGTCCATCAAGTTCAAGACTCGCACTTCACCATCTCGCTAGAATCAGTATTTAACCGCATCTCAAGTTTGAAAAATTCCTACTCTTTTGGTCCAGATGGGGTACCAACGAACCTATTAATTAATTGTATCTACTCATTATGTAAACCTTTATATTATTTATTTACGAAATCACTCTCAACTAACCATTTCCCTAGTGTTTGGAAAGAGTGTTATATTTCTCCAATTTTTAAAGGTGGTAGTCGAGATAATGTAGCTGACTATCGTGGGATTAGCATACAGTCTGCTATTCCTAAGCTTTTCGATTCAATTATGAGTGAACAACTTGCTTGGATGTCTCGTTCAATAATTTCCAACAATCAGCATGGATTTCAACGTGGTAAATCTACTGTAACAAATTTAATGCACTTTAAGCAATTTTTATCAAACGCCTTTGACAACAATTGCCAAGTTGATGCGATTTATACCGATTTTTCAAAGGCGTTTGATCGAGTAAATCACTCGGTATTGATCGAGAAGCTGGGAGTATTAGGATTTAATACAAACATATTACAGTGGCTCAAATCATATTTAAGCGATCGCACACAAAGAGTTCGGGTTTTAAACTTTATATCTGAACCTATAACAGTTAGCTCTGGTGTACCGCAAGGTTCCCATATTGGACCTATTTTATTTTTGCTGTTCATTAATGATATAGTAGATGTTATAGAATTCGGTGAATGCTTAATGTATGCTGATGATTTGAAGTTATTTCAAGTTGTAAAGCGCCCATCTGATTGCAAATTACTTCAGGACGATTTAGATCGTATATATGCATGGTGCGTTAATAACAAATTATCTTTAAACCATGAAAAATGTATTTCAATTTCTTTTACTAGGAGTGCATGCCCATTTAATTATCATTATATTGTTAATTCATCGCCATTGAAATGTGCTGATTCTGTCAAAGATTTGGGTGTAATATTTGATAGCCGCTTGACATTTAAAAGTCATATAAGCAAGGCATGTGATAAGGCTGTAAAACTGTGGGGTTTTGTTTGGCACATCTCTAAGGATATGAATTCTGATTGTCTAAGATTATTGTATTGTACGTTAGTAAGGTGCCACCTAGAATATGCTTCCCCTATTTGGTCACCGTATTTGAATATTGATATAAATCGTATTGAATCAATTCAGAATCGGTTTTTGCGGAATATGGAATATAAACTGGGCATACAGCACATTCAAGGTTGTTATGAGTCAATAATGCAAACATTAAATATATCATCACTTAAAGATCGCAGGAATATTACTGATCTCTGCTTTCTGCACGGTTTACTTAATGCCGATATTTATTGCCCATTTCTGCTTTCGGAAATTAACATATATGCTTCCAATTTTAAACGTTCACTTAGACATTGTGATTTATTTAGTGTTAGGACTCATACAACTAATTTTTTACAAAATAATTCATTTAGCCGTATCCTAAGATCTGCTAATACTTTAAATAAAAACTCATGGTTTAATTTATTTGGTTCCACAAAACGCTGTTTCAAAAAATTACTATTAAAATTTTCGTAATTTTTTTGTTTCCTTTTAAATATGTATTCAAACATTAATTCTTTATTTTCCTTTTCTCTTCTATTATTCTGTTTATTATTACTTATAATTAGGTTAGTTAGTATAGTTAATTTTAAGTATAAATTAATTGTGTTCTATTGTATTCTTTTTATATTGTAAAATGGGGTCTCCCGTAAATAAATCTTTATTTATTTATTTATTTATAAATGCATGTTCCGGTTAAAATTATCTTTAGTTCGCGATACCCGAAATGGTTTAACAGTGAACTTATAAGTTTAACTAAAGAAAAAAAACGAACACACTTATTATATAAACAATCTGGCGATATTAATGACGATGAGAATTTCAGAGTTTTGCGCGAGAAGTGTTCATCCTTAAGTAAATCTCTTTTCAAATCATTTATTGATGAAATTGAAGAGGACATTAGATGCAATCCGAAGAATTTTTGGAGTTTTGTCAAAGGAATGAAGAATTCAACAGGTGTTCCCGCAGCTATGAGTTTTGAAGACAGGATATTCGACAACGGGCACGATATAGCTAACGCTTTTGCTTCATTTTTTTCTTCCTCTTATTGTGTAAATGTGACTAGTATCCCTAAATTCAATTTTATTAATAAGGTTAATTCTTTGTCATGTTTGCATATTAATTTGGAAGACGTGTTTAATGAAATTTTAAAATTGTCTAATAAATTTAATTGTGGTCCGGATGGTATTTCAGGTTACTTCCTTTTTAATTGTGTATATACTCTTTCTAAGCCTATTCACTGGCTATTTGAACAGTCAGTATTTTTAGGTTACTTCCCTCAATATTGGAAAAAATCTTTTATTATTCCTGTTCACAAAAAAGGGGTAAAAAACCTAATTGATAATTATCGTGGTGTTACTGTACAATCTTTTATTAAAAAGTTTTTCTGAGCTTAAACAAGTCGATGCTCTATACACTGATTTTGCTAAGGCGTTTGACCGTGTGGACCACAAAATATTAATAGCTAAGTTGAATGCTTATGGATTTTCATCTCAAATAATTAATTGGATATATTCATTTTTATCAAATCGCTCTCAGATTGTTAAACTTAATAGCCATACGTCTTTCGAAATTGATGTATGTTCTGGCATTCCTCAGGGAACTCATATTGGGCCAGTGTTGTTTTTGTTATTTATTAATGATTTGTGTGATTCGTTCGAGTACTGTAAATCTTTAATGTTTGCGGATGACCTAAAATTATTTCATTCTATTGATAACATTGGTAGTTGTTTTGAACTGCAACATGATTTAAATATTTTATTTGAGTGGTGTTTAAAGAACAATTTATTTTTGAATATATCCAAATGTAATTCAATCTCATTTTCAAGAAAAAATAGTGTAACTTTCTTTGACTACTCGATTAACCTTGAGCAGTTGGAAAGAGTCTAGAGTATTAATAATTTAGGGGTTATGTTCGATTCTAAATTGTTCTGTAAAGATCATATTAATTCTATTGCTAACAAAGCATTTAAAATATTAGGCTTTACTTTTAGAAATAGTTATAGTTTCGGACCATACGCGCTAAGAACTCTTTATATATGTTTAGTAAGATCAAAGTTAGAATATGCATCTGTAATTTGGTCTCCTCAGCATAACTGTCATATATTAGCGCTAGTTTCAGATGCCGATTATTCCTTTCTTTGTATTCATTTTAACTTGGATTCCTTGAAATTTCGTAGATTTATGTTAGATATGTGTTTTCTGCATAAATTAATTTCGGGTAATATTAATTGTTCTGAAATACTGGCTTCATTAAATTTTTCAGTAAGTTCTACTTACATAAATATACGGCGTAAACCCTTATTTAGATTACCAACAGTACGCACTAATTATGATTCAAATAATCCACTTTTTAGATTTATGAGTGTAGCTAATGATTTAAATCATAATAATAATATTGATTTGTTTGGTTCTAGTCTATCTAAGTTTAAATCAGAACTCAAAAGAATTGCATTTCAATTTTGATATACCATATGTTATTGTTACGTACGATCATAAGTTTACTTTTAGTTGTATTTTAATTTTATGTTTCATCATGAATTATGTTATTTCTATTGTAAAAGGTGATTCCGTTTAATAAAATATATTAAATATTAAATATAGGCAATTAGTATTAACAATGTAATTATTTAAAATGTAGGTATCTACTGTAATTAAGAGAATGGTTCCGATAATCCAAACTTAAATAGTGTTGATAAATGATAAAATGTTATATAACGTGTAAAGACATATAAATATAAACATGACAACACGACTTATGTTTTAAAGTTTCACCGTCATTATAATCTAATGTAAAATTGCATAGTTATATTACTAAATTAAATACTAAGATAATTACCATTGGTATACATAGTAATGAATTCTCTTGTGTTCATGCTTTATATTTTAACACATATCAGTATAGTAAAAATTTAGGAAAAATTATTTAATTAAAAAATAAATTCCTTTAAAAGAAACAATCCCAATAGTGTAAATATATTGAAATAAAAATTAATTTTTAAAAGTACTTCTCGTTAAATTATTAATGATGGCTAAAGCGTGTAGAGGAAGTGTTTGTGTATGTGTCTGTGTATGTTGGTCGCCCTACGAGAGATCATATAATGGTTTCCGAAACCGCTAGAAACTGTCGCATGATTTCACCATGGTTACGAGTACAATGGTGTTTATTTGTCCTCTGGGATCAGTAACAACGTGCCAGCAAGCTTGATAAGGAAGCGATGATATTGTGCACAAAACGCTCTCTGCCTTTACTCCCTGTGCCTTGCACACCATCCTTGTTCCGTTCGTTCGCCTCGGAGAACCTCACTAAAAGCTCCGCACAAAAGAGAAAAGGTCGCGACCGACAATTCCTGCAATTGCTTAATACGCGTTCTTCTTGAACTTAAATCGTGCTCGTTTACGGCACGCATTAATCACGACGATCGAAATCGAACACTAAATTTATAACGTCAATAATAATATTAACACGGGGCAAATAATAATAATAACGCCTACGTGCAAATACGTCCTAGCTAATGAATGAATATGTATTAATTAATGCAGCATTAGATTATGGTTCTGGTTAATCTGTCATATTTAATTTAGTTACACACCACCGCGATAATCGCCATCAGCGTGCTGATCAAATGGTGGAAACTCTCCTGGCAACGTTAATTGCTCCAATTAGTGCCAAACTGTGCCCTTTTATTAAATAACAACAATGTAATACACCGTATTGATTAGTATATTAATAATGCACGTCACGCTGATGTAATATCGACACTATTGGTAATTAGTAATTTGATAAAATATTCATATTAAGATTGGAATCGTTTTTTTTTATTGTAGCGCATTGATTACCCTCTTCTGTGCGTAGTAACTTTTTTATTTCGTTGATTAAGCACGCTTGGTACTCGGTGCGTAACAAGTGCATGCAAGTTAGGGGCCGATTTAACAAAGGGGGTGGTTTCTCCTACCCCCCGGCACATCTCCCGCTCGGTCCCCAGTGGTCTTACCCCACGTTTATTTCCGACCGTTTGTAATCATTTCCAACACGTTATTAAACCACCACCCATCATTTTACTACAGTTATAAATTACTCGTTAAATGATCGTGAACGATATTTATGCCCCCTACGGCCGGACGATACAAAAATTTAAGCGACATTTGCGAAAACATGCATCTTTAATGATTATGATCAAAACTGTGGCAAGGATTACAAATGAAACATCTGTCGGATTTTATCATTAATAGTACTTTAATACTAACACAAATCCCTGAAGAAAAAGTATAAATCACTCTTGACTTAAATGAGTAGGTCCCCATATCTACTTTCAAGAATCATTTTTGATGCAAAATCCATAATTTTTTTTCACATAATTGAATATCTGGTTCTACCAAGAGTGTAGCGCATCAATTATATTAAAATCCAGTTTAACAGCAGCATCAGCAGAAGATTTTAATCCTTCAGGGTACGAGTGGAAGATCATCTAGGATGAACTCTGCCTAAATCTTGTCCAACCTAAATTATGTATTTATATTATTTTAGTATGGATTAGGTTTTTCTGTTAGCTCAGAATTAAAACAAACAAACAAACATAACTCATCAGCTCTCACCATCTTTATTACCTACAATTCTAGGTAGTGAAGATACTGAATTATTATAAATGTAGAAAAAGCTCATATTTATCATAACAATAAAGTAAATCAACTTAAAATCTCATGATTTTATTTCGTTCACAATTTATTTTTGTTTCCCTAATATTTATTACAATTTTATTTTCAGCCTCTAGAATTTCTAATTGATATACCCATGTCTATATTTCAATATCAATGTATATATATTTCACCATATAATAACCGTTTCCAATTATCTCACCCGTGATTAATATGTAACCGTGATCCTGTAGGTGTCAGTGTAGGGGCGACGTTTTTCAGCCCCCAAGGTGCGTGTAATCGGACACCGTCCGTAAGATAACACATTATTAACGATCAGCAGAAACTTCATTTATCCGGTAATCGAACGCCCTGCTAATATAAATTACAATTCGAAAATGGTTTTATCCCCGCGTCAAGTAATTTAACGCTATAAGCCGCCCCCGGGCCGCCCCCCCTCCCACAACAACACCCCGTTTCCGCTGTCCACGAGGCCGGCCTTGGATTGAAACTGATACTGCGTTATTGATGGAATCGTGATGTTGTTCGAATTAAGACATTCAGATTACGTGTGGGTTTTTATTGATCGATGTTTATTTCATCAAAAAAATTTTGAATATTATATCATCTGATGATCAATTTAAAGCTAAGAAAGCACAAACACGAATATAATGAAGATGACTTTGTTCTAACACTTATATTCAAGATGTACCAGAAAGTAAACGCCCCTAAAATAAAACATTTAAAGACACGAATGTTTAGAGTCTTGATTTTATCTTGTACATACACGACTATAATTGTTTTACAACTCACGATAACTTCACTTCGCACGGCACTATATTTACACCAAATTATTTGATTAAAAAATTTATAGTAAAATGGTTGAAAAATAAAAATGCCAGAGAAATCAAAATCGTTTTTAAAAATTAAAAAAAAACTGAACAGAAATTGTTAGGAAAATTGTGACGAGTTCAACAAACATCAGAACTTCGAAGGAAAGTTGGGAGAACTAAATTAAACGAAATAAGTGATTGTAAAGTCTACAGAATAAAAATTCAACTACCCAATTATGATGATCAAACTTACTGGACTAATTTTCTTTAGGCAACTGCCGTATTATCAATAGACATTATGTAGAAGGAAAGGCTGATATATTGACCCTTGTACTATGTGAGAATAAAACTAATAATTTCTAGAAGATATTGCATAGTAAAATGCACTATGATCACTTAGTCAAGCATCTGAAAATTAGGTATGGTCGAATTCTAAAAATCAGGCTATTGAAATTTGAAGTATATAGAATAAGTCGTGTTGCATATGTCTATACCAGAGAGAATATCTTGGAGATATTTTTAAATAAATTAGAAGATGTAGAAACACAGCAGACGATGATTATTGTTCGACTAATTAAATTAGTACAATCACGTGCAAAAACTATAATTTGAAGTCACGGGTTTGTTTGGAAAAGCAAAAGAAACCATGGATATAAGTGAAATATTCTGTGATACTTAATGTGTTGTAAGATATTCTTAGAATAGATCAAAGGAAAATGTGAGACCAAAAAAATTCTAAAGGATAATACTGAGACTAAAATTTTTTCAAACCGATTGTTCTCGACCAATAACACGTAGATTATGAACTGGAGAAGTATCTATTTAGATAAGATGGTGATATCTTGATGTCATCAGATTATCTCCATCAAGGAACGAAAAACAGCGATGAAGTCATGTGTCAACCGAAGTTGTAAGTCAAGTTTTCCTGAAATTCGCAAATTTTGACCAAAATTAACATCTAAAAATGCACGCTGCGTTTTAAATACCGCCAATATTATGAGTTTAATAATCCAAACTTTTTTCTATATAATGTTTTTCAATGGAAAAGTACGTTACGGCATCTTAGTAATGGGTTTTGGAAATGCTACAGACTTTTATCCGCCGAAAAAACAGATTTTCAGGTTTTTCTTCATACTTTTGATTTGAGCGACCTCTTAACTTCAATCAAATGATCAAATATTTGGTAAGAAGACTTCTCAAGGATCACTATGACTAATTCCGGAAGAAGAGCCGATTCTAAAAAATAAATTTTTCTGGTCACCCTAATATATATACCTATATATATAAATGATTCACTTAATATTTCAGCCAAATCGCACTTATTATAGTTAAAGAATTGTTGTTGATGGACCGTAGAGTACCAAGCAGATTATAATCACCACACACTCAAAAATTCTCATGAAACAATGATTTTTATAAATAACACGATTGGATGAAAGAGGAATTTAAACTGCTTCAATTATTAATGAGTTGCTTACTTTAACATAAAGTTCTTTAAGGCATATTTAGTCTAACGTTATTAAATTAGACCTGAGACCACTTTTAATGGCTATAGGAACACCACCGCCCTTAGATTTCATACTTATATATTAAGCTCGATCTTGTCTGTAAAAGATGTAAGTATTGAAACCCAATTCCGCATTAATAATACTATCGTTCAACCACGTTTCAACAAAAACGAAAATATCAAAGAACGATGAATTAACTGAAAATATAATTTTCCATCCAACATTCTGAAAATATAAAGTTAGTTTTTTGACTACTGTTAGATGTATTAGTGTTCCTAGAAAAAATATTCGGCCTGTTTCTTAGAAGATGATACCAGCTTCATAACATGACGGTGCCATAAGGGTTTGACTGGAAGAACGTATTTACATATGAACTCTACCCGTGCTTCTTTCGCCCAAAATTTTAAGTATGTGTTTTATTCAATTTATTTGTTTTTATATGTACTTTTAAGAAAGAAGCCCAAAGAATACAATAAATAAATAAACAACACAAGTAACATAATTGGAAATACAAAAGTAAATCTAAGAAGGAACGACGTAAAAGAGGTGCTAGTGAAGATTCTCATGATCTAAGAAAACAGAGTGATTCTGAAAGTGAAAGAAATCAAAGTAAAATTAAAACAAAATTTATGATAATAAAACAAAAAGATGGTAACAGGGAAAACTCTTGTTCATATAAATCACAAAGGTACAAAGTTAGAATAATTGAACCAACTATAATTCTGTATATTTAAGGAAGGTAATGCTGATAGAATACTGTATCGAAGTATATAAACGTAGTTCAAAAAGAAAGGCGATGTAAATATAAACTAAAAATGGGGTACTGTATTTATAAAATGATAATCTATAGGAAGAAGCAGCAGACTTTCTTACTTACTTTCCAGAATCGAATGAAAAATAAACTAGTTAAATAGAAAATGGGACACAAAGATTAATTTTCGTTTAATATAAGTTGGAAAAAGAAGGTTTCGAAAACAAAAGAGCGTTGTCTGTAGAAAAACACTGGTGAATAACTTATCTATTTAAATCCCTCAATGAATTTTATAAAAAATACACTAGGCCAATAAAAATTAAGACAGTCGAAACAAAAGTTTCTCAAGTGCTCTTCGGAAAATACAATGAAAATAATGTAGGTTAGAGCCAAAAATATTTCTAGAAAAACTTCGCTTGTAAAGTTGAGAAAGAAAGTGTGATGAAGAAGTAAATATAAGCTTTTAAAAAATCTAGACGAACATTACCTTAAGAAGAAAGGCTGATAAAAATAACCAAGATAGATAAATGTCAGCAGAATGCCTTTAAAAAAAGCAAATAAACTAGGTATCTGATTACAGAAAATCTGGAAGGCAAGTGGTTTTAAGGCTTTTTCAAAAGGAATGTCGAAGATTGGAAAAACAAGGGAATTCTAAAGCAGCAAAATTAGTTGAAAAATAGGGGCGATTAAAGTATAACCAAAAAACCACATGGCTTTCAATATCTTTTAGCTGAAGAATTTTGATCGAAGCTTAAAAATTCCTCAGTTTATAATTGAATGTAAAAAAAGAATTTTAGAGTATTAAAATATTAATAACGATTTTATCAAAATAACGAAGTAATATCGGTCAAAATAAAATTAATACCGAAAATGCTGGACCAATTAGATAGACAGCAAAAGCGACGGTATTATAGAATCATTTAGAAGTGTATGAGCCTAGCCAGTTATTTTGTTTAAGAAAAAACTCATTTTAGTAGTACGTTGCCCGATTTTTCCAGAATCGAGAGAATACAGAATTTTGGCTATTATGTCTACAACGTTAAAAATCTACACTGAAGGATTTCTAGTTTCCTTCATCATATAATTAGGATGGAAAAAATTTGCAGGAGGAGAAAATCATTAGGAATGTAAAATATCAGCAGGCTATTTATTGAAAAATGCAATTACAACAACAAGTTTTGAGGCAGAAGGTTATGTGTGAATTGAAGCTGTTTTTGTCAAAAATGCAGGACAAGAGAAAATAATTAACTCAAATAAGACACTTGCCAAACAGACATTTTTTAAATACTATTCCGCTTTAGTGCATGATAAGCAATAAATTACTGGCAATTGACAAACATGTACAACATATGACCAGAAGTCTTTCTGCTTTGTTTTGTCTAGTCATATGGCGTCAGTCTTTAATGAGTAGATGCATGAAATTTTTGAGAAATGATTAACTAGATATTTTGATCCTTTCAAACATTAAATACAACAACTGTTACATAGTTACGAAACAAGAGTAATATTGATTGAAGAGAAGATACTAAGACTGGAAAGTTATATCGAAACCATTGAATTTCGGTTGTGTCAAAATATTAATCTGGGAGGACCGACCAAACCGTGACTGCACTTTGTGATACTGTAGTAAGTAAAGCCGTCACCGAAATATCAGAAAGACACAGTAGGAAGGATAATATTTTGCTCTATAACATACTGGAAGAAGAATGCAACATATTCTGGGCAAGAGAAAGAATACTACTGCTCGTCCTCTAAAAGTTATCTACGCAAATAAGGAAAAGTCTAATATCAAAAAATTATCGCAATATAGCTGTAATAATGTAACTTCTCCAAAATATTTTAAAGTCTTCTATCCAAATTGGGAGAAGTAAAACTCTTGTTATGTTCCATTTCTTTATTTTTAGATAACCGACACGTGTTTCGGTCCGTACGGATCATTATCAAAGTTAAATCTGAGTTTTAACTTTGATAATGATTATTAAGGACCGAAACACGTGTTAGTTATCTGAAAATAAAGAAATGGAACATAACAAGAGTTTTACTTCTCCCAATTTGAAAATTTTGTTCCATCAAGAGAGTAGCAGAACAAATATCGATTATAGACTTGTATCCGATCATATTGATTCACAGGTCAGCTCACAGCTGAATATACATCAATATGGTTTATTGCATAAACGTTCTACGTTAACCAACCTATTATGTAAATGTTTCTAAAGCATTTGATAAAATGCTTCATTACCTGCTTTTGGAGAAGCTACGTAGATTTCATATAAACGCTAATATTATTTCTGTGATATTTATTTGAAAGGGAACAATTTGTAGAGTATAAAGGGTGTTCCTGCGATATTTACATCGCAACCAGTGGTGTGCCGCAGGGCTCCAATCTGGGACCTCTGCTGTTTTTACTTTTTTTTAATGATGTTGCTATGTATTGTCTTGTGACTACTTTATATATGCAGATGATATAAAGCTTTATAAAGTCATAAGTTCTATTACCCACTGTATTGATTTACAGCAGAATATGACTAGATTGAAAGATTGGTGCAAAAATAATAAACTAGTATTAAATTTTGAGAAGTGCTCTGTTGTATCGTATACTAGAAAAACTCTTAATACCAAAATTATCATGTACATTTATGTAAATTAGAAACTATTCAAAAACTATTCTTTAAAAATCTACTTTTTTTACTGCAGGATATTATAGATTCGTGAAGAAATGTCGTATTTATGTTTATATATATATAGTTTTCAATCAGTAGCCGATAAACATAGTAAATTATTAGTAACTCTATAATATTATTTATAACAAAACGTATTGCAGCGATATACTTAATAAAATTAATATTCATGTTCGATTATTATATGTAGCGCTCATGCATAATTGTGTTTATTTTGTAAGATATTAATATTATGTAAGTAGATTGTTATTTAGTTTAATTTTGATATTTCTCTGTAATTAGATTTATTTCGTACCTGTTGAGAAATAATAAATAAACTAAAAGAAATAAAATATTTGATTGTTGGTACGCGCATGCGCTAGAGGACGCTCTTAGCGACTACTGAACAGAAAGCTTTTTGTGTTCTGTGGAATGTGCATTTCGGATATGATCTTCCAAGTGATAATAACATCCTTAGATGGTATCTTGAAAATAACTTCTGTCTTTGCAAAGGGAAGAGTACGGGACGACCAAATGTTCCTGAAGGGAGTGTTGAGCGAATGAGAATGACGAAATCAGATCGAAAGGCTAATAATTAGTAATTCAGGTGACGACTGTTTGGAAAGTTTTACAGAAATGGAAACTTAAGAGGCAGCTGTTGCAACATGTAATCATGTATCACAGACACTGAATAAAGTTTGGGAAGAACTGGCCTATCGACTTGATATGTTTGAGTTGATCTTTCATTTCACGTATTAATTATGATTTTAAATTTCACACAATAAATACTACAAAGCGTTACGACCTCGATATTAATTTAGAAACATCCGGTATTATACATACTTTAGCAAAAAAAAATTTGATTTGAGATTTAACTACAAGTGCCCCGAAGACCTTGAAAATACTACAAGAGCGATTTTACTGGGTAAACTGTACAATAAACATGAAATAGTTAAAGTATAGCAAGCAACAGTACAATATCGCCAGCCCGTTCTAATGCGTTTTATTTCTAATCACGTACATAATCGTGGTAATGGACTATTTTAGTAAGTAGATCGACCCATACCTATAACTAAAGAAAGGAGCATCCCTTTAGAACTACTATCCAACCAAGAGAGATTTTAATTTCAATCTAAGCTCTTGCAGTTTCACATAATTCTTAAAACAGATTTACAGTGAAAATCATATAGTATGGTGTAACGAAAAAATGGAAGCATAAATTGCCATTTGTATGTGGCTTCCAACAACAAAGAAGACAAGGATTGATAACTCCATCTGCTTTCCTTGTTTACCGACTAATATCGTCATTGATACTAACCGATGCTAAAACTATGAGGTGTGGCTATTTAGTAACCAGACTGATGCCGTCCTCAGCAAACTGCGAGCGTACAACGATGTTTTGAACATGACTGTATCTGGTGGTCCTTCCCCCACCCTCAGCTCACTGGACAACCCAGCAGTTCGCTCAGTTTGATTGTAGCAGCTCATTGAATTAGTCGACGCACTAGTGGCGCATTGGAAATATGCCAAGCGGTCGGACGGAATAACGGGTTAAACTGGGGAAAACAAACAGAAGCTTATGCAATGTTGAAAGAAGTCTACGGAAATGAATGTTTATGCCGTACACAAACGTTCGAGTGGTTTAAAGAAGGGCGTGAAAAGACGGAAGACGATCGGCGCCCAGGGCAGCCATCAACGTCAAAAACCGACGAAAACTTTGGATCCACGCTGATCGTTGTCTGAGCATTTAAGCGCTTGCTGAAATCGACAATGAAAGTGTTCGACACATGCGGAAGGTTTTCGCAAAAATGGTGCCGAAACTACTCACTCCCTACCAAAAGGAATCAAGACAGAACATTTGTACTGGCATTTTAAACAACCTCGCCACTGATCCAGATCTGTTAGACAAGATGATTACTTGTGATGAATCGTGGTTTTTTTACGTACGATCCCGAAACAAAGAGGCAATCCATGCATTGGAAGAGCTCAAGCTCACCAAAGCAAAAGAAACCAGTGTGAGCAAATCCAAATTCAAGTCAATGATGATTGTCTTTTTGGACATTAGTTCACTGGGTTCTCGAGAGTCAGACGATAAATCAACATTTCTATATAGAGGTTCTGAAGGCCCTGCGTGTGCGTGTCAGAAGGCGAAGACCAGATTTGTTGAAGACCAAGTCCTGGATTCTTTACCAAGGCAATGCATCTGCCTTATCTGTGAAAGCGTTCCTTTGAAATTTGATAAATACGAGAGGTATACACCCATTAATTTGCTTTAAAACGTGTAGTTTAATAAGAAATTAGCGTTTTATAAATAAAGAGAATGTCTACTATCTAGTAACTAAAAAATAATTCACCAATCATTCATTAAAAGCTTTAGAGAATTCACTTTTGCATCAAATTAAGTAGTTAACTATTCCATAGCTACCTTGTAGTAGTGGGTGATAGTAGTAACTATTATTATTGTGCATTGTTTCGTAAAGTCGAAACGAATCGGCTCTTCTAATTTTAATCGAATCAAAACGCAACACTGTTAATAGCCCCCACCCTTTCCTCTTTATACATCCCACGCAAAGTAGCAGCGAAGCATCTCGTGTGTAATAAATCCAGAGGCGTGCGAGTTTCCGGCAATTTTTAAACAATTTTCCGGTAGATTATATAATATAAGCCTATTAAATATAAACGGGGTTATTAATGAACGCGGCGCGTGTTTAGGGGGGTGGTAGGTAGCCACCCCGTATAAAACGATCGGGCGAACCGGGCGGGAGGGATCCAACCATGAAATTGAATTATACTACAGAACCCCCACTATACTTCTGCACTTACTGGGAATTGTGAACACATCGTGGTTTTTATTATTAATTTTATTACAACAAAAACACCATTAGATAAATAGTGGTAAAACAAAGTTATCCTGTTTCAATTATTTTAACATGTAAATAATTATATACATATAAACCTAATTAATTATATAACTGATGCAGTTATGCTTAAATTACGATTAATGAAATTTTTTATTAATACTGATCATAAATTAAAGATTGATTGAATATAAAAAATATATATTATGATTAACAGAATGTTAATAATAAATATCTAGAATATCTTATAGTATTTTCCAATAATTAGAAATTGTTTTTCTTACTTAGCCTGTAGTGAAACATTTTTGTAATAAATAGATTATTAATTAAAACAAGTTAAACAAAACCAAGCGTGTTAATTAAATTCTACACATTTAATTGATAGTAGTATAGTACCCATTTGTACGTATGCATATTAGCGGGTAATCAAGGTTAGATACTAGTAAATTCAAATTGTTTCGGAAACATATAATAACGGGGGCATAAACAATTAAAAGGCCCGTAAAGCGGATCCGTGATGGGAATATAGAAATGAAGGATTCCATTATAGAGTTGGTAGTATAGTAGTCCTCGGTTGCCATTTGCAATGAGCCACTTAGCGTTAGTCTACTCGGAAATGCAGCATGTAATATGTATTAAATAATGTAAGAGTCAGTGTTACATAACAGTATGAGACGAAAATGGCACCTACGAGGATAACCGACTGAATTATTCACACTTAAAGCGCTGACATAACCTAACTCCATTTAATATGAATAGACCGGCATCACATGCGGCCCCCTCGCCTACAATGTTCGTGTCGTTTTTAAAAGTGCCATAAAAACTGTTTATAAGTTGATAGGATTCCTTTCAATATTTAACTAGCACTTTTCCGGCCCCGACGTGGGGCCACCGGGGGTTGGGGGGTGGCTCGGTTTTCCTCTCCTTGTCCCACCGTGTCCTCATCCTCTTTCGCCTATTACTAATTCGACCAGAAATTCAAGCTGAGGGAAATTAAGGGATTTGTTAATTTTTAAATTTTTCGCAGCCGCGCCCCTAAATTAAAAGGCGCTCTCGCGCGTTTTTAAGCCGCCCCCGCCTATTAATTATTGAGACGTTTTAATAAGCTACACTTCGCCGGTATCCGCGCGCTTCACTAACTTCCATATAATTTCCCGGAAGGGGTTGGAATTTTTAAAGTACATAATATCCCCGGCGTTTTATTACACTTTAACTCGCGATACTTTAATTATCCCATCATCCTGCATTGCCTCGTTCTCGAAATGTATCAACTTAAAAATGTATCAATATTTCATGCACAGCTATAGCTTGAAAAAATATGTGAAAATAATAAGATTACAGATAAAATACGGAACTCAATTGAAAAACTTACCACAAATTATAATTGTAACTTTTATAACGTGTAAAAATAATGCATATTTATTCCAAATATTGTTGGAAAAAATTCATCAACAATGCATTTAAGAATTGATGGAGATTTAAACTTAGTTAGAAAAGGTAATTAGACAGACAGATATGTGTTATATGGGTGGCATAAGCGCCTGCTCCACCGCGACCTTTTCAGATATATTGTGGATGATCAGATTGATCAGATGATCAGCTCTAGCTTGGCCTCTTTGATTAGTCCTATTAGTCTCCGCGCTTGGGTTTGTAGTGCTCAGCTTTTGATACCTAATCCTTGCTAGCCCCTCGCAATGGTATAGGATGTGCAACGAGTCATCTTCTTCCTCTAGGCAGAATCTGCATGGTGTTCCTCCAAGAGGCCTATTTTGTTCATATGTCTGTTCATCTTGCAGTGTCCTGTCATCACACCTACTATTGTAATTACAAACCAATAAGAGCAAATAAAGGCTGAACATTTGATCAACAACGTAAAATCTACTATCAGCCCAAAAGGGTAAAATAGAATGAATGTCTTTATATAATTAAAAAAGTTAAGTACTCTGTACTTACATCAAAAAGCAAAATAAGAAGCAAACAAAAACTTCAATCATTTTGGAAAATTTGATAAGCAAATCGTGTCTAAAAAGAGAAACTAGAAAACCATAAAGGGATAAATGTAAGTTGGGTCTAATAACGAGTAACTTAAAAAAATATATATCAAATACCTTGAAAAATTTAAAAAAACGAGAAAAACCTGGGGCAAAATATTATCTAAAGTCTACCAACGTTTATTTAAAGCAAATTTTAATCAGAAGATTGGGAAATCTAAGAAGATAATTGATCCTTTTGTGTCTACCAGTGAACAAAGAACAAATCTATTGATTTACTTGTAGAAGTTAAAAAATTTCTTGATTAGAGGCTTAAAATGGGCAATATTCAAGACTATTATATTCATGATACATTTTGATAATTAGAACAACCTTAGATAGATTAGATAGATTAGAACAAGATAAAGCAACAACCTTTTCAGCGATACCAGAAGAGTTATTTGGTGTATTATAAAGATTTTTTTTCTGAGGAATCTATAATAATAATAATTATTATTATTTATCAGAATTATTTGAATTTCCTAGGATTTTTTTCTTTCTTTCAAAATTCTAAAATTTGTCTTCGACTTTACTTTAATTTTTTTGGAATTTTCTGCTTTATTTTATACGAGCAACTCCCTTTCCAAAATTGTCTTGCATTCTTTTCTCTAAGATTCTTAGAATTATCTTTAAGGGTTTTACAGCACTTATTTTTCAGGTATCTAAAACTTTCTGGCATTATTTATTTGTTTTGTACATATATGTCCTGAAATAAAGCCGATTTATTATTATTATTAAATATCTTTCTATCTTTCAGGAATTTGAATTCAAAATTTTAATTTTTCACCAATTTTTTTTCAATGAATTTCTTGGCTTATTTTATAGACTTTTTTCCAGTGTTTTGTAGTTTCTTTTTAAATTTATATGGATTGGACGTTTTGGTGAATAAAAATGATTTGTCCCTCGTTTTCCCTAGAGGTTTCTATTTATTAAATATCCAGAGTTTTTTGGCATATAAATTTAGAATTTTTCAGCAATTTCATTTAAAAACTTTTCAAGAATTATTTTTTGCAGATTCCTACAATTTTCTTTTAGAGTTCTAGAAATCCATACAATTTATTTATTTTATATATTTTCTAATGAATACTTTAACAACAATTGATATGTAATTCTATTTTTTTTTAAATACTAGAGATTGCAAAAACATATTTTTAGAATTTTCTTCCATGTTTTTAGAACTTTCTGCAGTTTATTTTAGGTTTAAAACTGTTTTCAATATTTCTTTTTTAATCGTCTAAAATTTGCTTAGCAATTTTTCGAATTATCTGGTTAATTTTATTTTGATATTTTTTTTATCTGTCTGATTTATATAATTTAAATAAGTAATTTCGTGGGCTAAAATTTTGTAATATATATTGAATCAGAAAATTTATTTCGCAGAATCCTAAGTTGTTTTTACTCTGTAGCAATTTTCTATTATATTTTTTTTTTGTAAGGTTCTTAGAATTATTTTTGAAGGTTTTAGAATTGCACAGCAATTTTTTTTCAAATTTTTAGAATGTTTACATTTTTTTATTTGAACATCTTAGTGTTTTCCAGCTGTTTAACTTTAAGGTTTTACTATTGTATTTTCGGATTTTCTTACAACTTTTCTTTTTCTCGTCGACTTTTCGAGAATTTTCCATTTCTTTTTTTAACTTATTAAAATTCTTCTGATAATAATATTATAATTTTAATAATTCTCTTTAGGGCTGAAAGAAATCAGGCCTATAGCCTAGACGGACTGACACCATCTATTTGTATGGTGTTCATATTTATTGTTATTATGTATTTTGTATTGTCCAAATAAAAATTATTGTATATATATATAATTCTCTTTTTCGAGTTTTTGAGAAATAATCAGCATTTTTTTATTAAAATAATGTTTCTTCTATATATCTAAAACTTTCTAATATGTCCATTTTTATTTTATCAGGATTTTCGAGCATTCCTTACTTTATCTTATCAGAACTTTTAAATAATTTATTTCTTAACCCTTAGCTGCACCACTGCAATTTTGTAACATACCTACACTTGTGGTCTTCCAGGACCTCAAGTTGAAAAATTGCTTAAAACATGTTTCTATCCCCTATACAGGACTACAAAACCGTACAAGAGTTAACTCTTTTCCCTCGATGATTGAGGAAATAAGTTAGGAAAATTCTTAAAATGCATTTTTCCTTTAAAATTCGCAAAACTCTTATTTAGTTATATGAAGACTTGAAATTGTAGGTAATATTGTGTTTTATACTAGATTTAAAAAAATACAGTACAAGGGCGTCTTACAAAAAATATTCTTGCAAAAAACTACAGTAAATATATAAAAAGATGATTCGATGTAAAAAATGCATATTATTTAATAAAAAAATTAAATGCCACAGCAATGGAGACATAAATAGACATAAATAATTAAAAAGTAATTTTAAGAAAGGATGGGGTCCCTCAGGACCCCCAGGTGCAGGTGCAGGGTTAATGCTTTTTCTGTGCAAGAGACTCCAACTTCAATGTGTCATATAATATAAATAAACTATCGGTCGAATTGTGTGAAATAAACTTATCTCATATAAACAAAATTATTATTGTTGTAGATTTAGATTTAATTAACCGATATGTTCTGATTGGAAGAGATTTTAATGTACCGTTTAATAACTTTAACCAAAGAGTGAGATATATTTGTGATGTTTTTAATTTCTTCGATTTCACACAAACCGTTAGTTTTCCAATTAGAGAAGGCAGAAACCTTTTTATGAATTACGAGCCACCTGTTTTTAGTGTTTTACCATACCAAATGTCATTTGATCATAAAGGTCTTCAGCTTGAATTTGAACATTTTATGTTATTTAAGTTAATTAAACCCATAACTCAATCGGGAATATTTTATATTTTTCACCTAATAGAATCCTCCGATTGGAGTGCAGTTGTCAGTGAAACTGATTGCAATAAGAAGTACGATCTCTTCCAATATATAATTATGAACGCTTCTCATTTATAATTTCCAAAAGTAAAAATGAAAAATAAATCAAGCAAAAAAAACACGATTTACTGCTGCAAAATAATCTCCGTGTTATGGGCAAAAAATTAAATCTAATTCGCGATGCTCTTCAAAAAAGAAATGATGTTTTTCTTAATATGATATACAAATCGCATCGTCAAAAATATAATACACCAATTAAATTAGCTACACAGGAAGCCGACGATGATTTGCAAAATGATGAAATATAGAGGAAAAAAACAAATTCTTGGAAAAAGTAAATGACACTATCAAAAATCCCGAGAACAAGAGAATTATAATACCCATACACAAAAAGGGAGACACAAACATATATGACAACTACAGGGACATTACACTCACAAGCATACCAGGGAACATTTTTACTAGGATAATAGAGACAAGAATAAAAGAAAAATTAGATCAACAGCTGCGAGAAGAACAACACGGATTCATAAAAAATAGAAGCAAACGACTTAATATACCTAATCAGACAACTAACAGATGATTAAAAAAGAAAAAGAATTACACATATGCTTCATCGACCTAAAAAAAACATATTATAGGGTAGGAAGAGAGCACATATGGCATATACTTGAAGAAAGTGGGACAAAAAGAAGCATAATAAATATAGTAAAGGAGTTATACTGAAAAAACAAAAATAAAGTCAGAATAGGAAATAAAGAATCGGAGGAGTTCAAGACGAAGCAATAAGAAATAGCAAATAAAAAGCCGAGAACACAAAAATATGGAACTATTAAAAATGCAAATGTTAATGTTTACCGACGACATAACACTAATAGCAGATTCTGAAGAAAAACCTGGAAATATACAAAGCGAAGTTGGAAAAGATAAATATAAACAAAACCAAAACAATGATAATATCACCAAAAGGGAGCAATCACAAAATAGAGTTAATCAGAAAACAGATAGAGCAGGTTAAGTAGTTCAAATACCTGGGATCAACAATAAAGGAAACAGGGGAGATAAATTCAGAAAAAGATGAAAAACTAGGCACAGGAATGATCTACAACACAACAAAGAAAACATTCTTAGAGAAAAAAAGAGATTAGAAAAACAACAAAAGCAGAAGTATATAAAAGAATTTTAAGACATTCACTGCTATATAGTAGTAAATCATGAGTAATCACAGAGAGTAATAACAGAAAAACCAAAGCAATGGAAATGAGATACCTAAGAAAGATAGAGGGAATTACAAGAAGAGACAAAAAAACTGCCCAACTACCCACTTTATGATTTAGCCAAATGCGGCATATTATATCCCTAAAAGGATCTTACACAAATATATTGCAACCATTGTTCACCATATAAATAAATATCTGTTATAAAAAACAACGTGAAAAGTTTGTTTAATTTGTGATCTATAAAAATGTAATTAATATCCCATTTATAAGTAATAATATTTTTTTGTATTTTTCTTTTTAATTTAATATTTCATGCGGACATTATGTGTATACAAAAATTAATTAAAATCCCCCCACACTTGATATTTAAAATTACCACTTTAACGCGAAACGAATGAATATATGTATATATATCCCTGGCATATTTGTCGAACCATCGAAATATTTTAAATTAACAACAAACGGTATTAATTAATTAATTATTAATTTCGAGTTGAGAGGGTGTGCGTGTCTGTGTGCGTGTGTAGGTTTTGTGAATAATCGAATGTATGTGAAGAAGCATCTGCGGGGCCCGGCGATTAAGGGCGGCTCCAGAATTAAATGACAAAGGACGCATCCAGACGGCTGACAACTTTAAATTGGTTTTCACTGATCGCCATTTAAATGTAAATCGCTAAGTTGCAGTCAAAATATTAACCAATTATATTTGATTTGCATATATGCATAAACGGGGAAACGGACCCGATTTTCATATACTCATCCGGAATCAATCGGCGTTTGTTAATTAGAGCCGGGACGTGATCACCGCATGCAAATTAGTCTAATTACTAATCGGCTGATTAAGATTAATCTATCATTTATTATATAAATATAACGCTGTATACGTTACATATACAATGCGGTGAGTAAATACCATTATTTATGGAATTGAATATGAAATTTGTCATAAATGTTAAAGTTATAGATATTAATTACACTGTAATTAATATCTCGAAAAATATTACACCTTAAAAAAGGACATTTTTAAGATTTAAAATGTATATGTAATAAAAATCAAGAAAATTACATTTAATTTAATTGAATGGGGGAAAAAGATTGAGACGAAATCAATCTTTAAGTAATGTTTAAAAAAATTACTCACGAAAAAGGCTATAATTACAGACGACTAAGATATTGTAGATACTTTTTCCAATTGTTCTAAAGACAATTTTACCATCATAGTTTTTTGTTATAATATGGTCAACAAAATTTAATTAGTAATCAAAATTCATCAGCAAATCTCTAACAGTATGAACGCCTTGATACACATTATGTAATGCATAGTTAAATCTTATAGGTTCATTCTTTTGTAAAATACAAACATTTACATTTTGATATATTTTGATAGTCAAAAATAGTCTATTTATCATGTTGAATTTATAGGGAAATAGTCATGTAAAGAAACAATTGCATTGTATATTTGTATATCTCAACACCTGAAAAAATTTCTTGAGGCGAAATTCATCTCTGGTAACGATGATAGAAAGTGAGTAACCCACGAAATCAAGGAAAAAAGTACATATTTAAGAAATTTGTTACAAAGCTTATAAAGCAAATAAATGGTAGACAATTGCAAATACAATATAGATACAAAAAAGGGGAATTAGAAGCTCTCGTATTTGACACAAAAATGATCTACTCTAATATATTAATAAATTCAGTAAATATACCTAAACTGACTTGGGGTAAAATAAGTACCAATTTAGGAATGAATTTCAAAAAGAAATTTCCTCAATCGCTTACAGTGGAGAATGAAAAGATGTCTGACTCAACAGAAATCGCGGAATATTTTGCTTCATATTTCTCCAGTATGGTACTGGAAATAATAAAAATATCATTTTAAAATTCTCATTAAGAAAATTGTACTATTTGTAATAAAACAATATTAAATTCATGTTTCACGCAATCTATTACAGATGTCAATATTTACAACGCACTTAATTAGTTCAATAAAAATGCACCTACTATTAATGGAATTTCTTTAAAAGTAGTAAAATCTGTAATTTATCCTATACTCTCTCACTAAGTGTATATTTTTAATCTATCTATTAGTTTTTTTGTAGTAATCTACTACAAGCTGATAACCATACCACAACACTGTTCAATAAATCCTTCTTATTTGAAGCGAAGATAATTTATAACTCATTACCAGAAAACATAAAGTTACTGGAAATGACTCAATTTAAAAAAAAATGTTGAAGAAAAACTTATATCTGGAGCTGAATGTTAATAATAATAATAATAATTGATGCATTCACATTTTGGAATTCTATTGACGGTAACAATGTATATCTATGTATGTATATATGTTGTATAATAATGTAGTATGGTTAATATATGTTTGATATTCACATCTTACTTGTACTATGAGATTGTGTCATTGTATCTTCTAGCCTACTTGAATAAAGTTTTTATTATCGTATTATTATAAATAACAGTGGACAAAGGACTGATCCTTGCGGAACACCACTAGAAGCCACATATTTATTTGAACTATGACCCATGTACTAAACAAATTGTTGTTCGTTATAACAATAATATTATGATTAACTGTTTTTCGGATCCCTCAATAGGTTACGTTTTATTTGATTTATATAAGTTTTTTGAACAATTTGAATAAGATTGTGAATCTCTTTTTTTACACGATTAAGTTTTTAAACATTTATTTGCACAATTTTACTATTTATTAACTTTCTTATTGCAGCACTAAACCATGGAGAAAATTTATTTTTTGCATTACTTCTTCTAATAGTTTTATTTAGATCATTTAACTTTATAACTGCATTCCAATTAATTAAGGAAATTTCATTACGTAATATTCTAAAGTCAGCGTTGGAGACATCGTAAGAAATTTGCAGTGAATTAGGAATAACATTGGAACATATTTCAGTGGTTTAACTCTAATTCACAAAGTAATGCAAATCTTCCTTAACTAGATCGTGGAAAATATTACATATAAAACTAGGTCCAGTAATAATAATATGAAGTAGCCTTTGATTGGAATTTAACACACTATTGCGCTGAATTAAGTTATTAAATTGCATAAAACTATTGTAGATGGCTGATGATTATGTAAATTTGTAAAATTAAAATCACCTAAATTAATACTAGTTCATTAAAATTTAATTTTTGTCCTACAATATTTTTTAACTTAACGCGATTTTAATAATTATTCAGCAGAAATAATTTCATTCAAATTAGTGTTGCTTTGATAGCTGTACTATTTGTAACACGCAAATTAATTTTGTATCATTCAATGTCTATCGAGGTATTAGCTAGAGAAGTAGTTGTATCAAAATTAATTTGTTTTCGTATTTTTAAATTATTATTCATATTTCTACAACGACCTAAAGGATTTTAATACAATTTATTAAAACACATATACTTTTTTTTGAGAAATAATCTTCTCTCTTAAGTGCGTAGATTGAGAATGATATATTGTCGAAGTTTACTTGGAGAATGTTCGCAAATTTGTCATTCGTAATTCATCATTTCCTATATTGCTAGTTCCAACGACTAATTCATTCATTTTTACTACGTTATTAATTTCTGGACTGAATTCCCGCGATCAGTTTTGGTGTTTAATTATTATATTAATATAGGTTTGTTGATATCAATTTCGTTCGGCGAATTATTAATTCGGGCGTTATCAAGTGATGTTGTCTTTTCTCTTTGGCCAACCTGCTGTTGTTTGTTTTTCCAAGAGATGGCTTTTCATGGCTAATTATAGTTACAATTTCCTTATCTTTGCGATTGTTTACTCGAGGTCATTTATCTTCTACAAGAGTTGGCATTTGATGGTTAAGTTGTTGTAATAATTTAACATTTGTTTTTAAAACTGAGATTTTATTTTTAAGTTTACCAATCATCTCGTCTTTATGATTAATTACATACCTAAGATACCTAAGTATTTCAGTATAATGAGTCACTTTATTGCAATTGATCGTCATCTAGTCATCCTCGTCATTTGAGGTTACCGACTTACATCATGTGATTTCACCATTATTATCCACATTAAGTCCACTTATCCTAAGTATGCACATTGGGTGTTGCAGATTATGCAAATCACATATTTTTTAATCGACACATTACACTGTTTACAGGCTTTAACATTCTTTACGCTTAATTAACTTCTCACTTAACCAGTGGTGAAAAATTAATCCCTTTATTAACTATCTCTACTTTATAATTTATGTCAAAGATATTATATCTAATAGTCTTAGTTTTAGAAACAGTTATGCCAGTTGGAGTAATTTACTTACGGCTAATTTATCATGTTGATTCCCTAAAGAAAGACTTTTTAAATAGAGTAGACCATGGCATTCTTCTCCAAAAGCTCAAACACTTTGATATTGGCGGTGTCATTTTTGATTAACTTAAGTCTTATTTAATTGGTAGATCTAAATCCTTTCGTGTGGGTAGCTTTACGTCATCGGAGTTTAAAGTTACTTCGGGTGTTACACAAGAAGCGCACCTAGGATCCTAACTGTTTAATATTTTTATAAACGATGTTTAATTGCTTCTATTATTCAGAATGTTTTCTTTAAGATATTTAAAATCGTTACATGCAAAGAATATCTGCATTTATTGCAGCAAGATCCCCATCATTTAGATTCCTGGTATATTGTAAATAGTTAGCATCTTAACACTGATAAATGTAATATTATTATAACTTCAAAAAAATCTCAGACTATTACAAATTATACTTAAATTAAAAACAATCCTCTAGCTTTTATTAAAGATCTTGCCGTTTTAATTTCCAACAACTGGAATTTCTCCGTCCACGTAGGCCAGATTATATCTAAAGCTTATCTTGCTCTAAAGTTTTTAAAGATAAATAGTCAGGAATTGAATTGCATCAAAGTTTAATTATTCTTTATTCTTCCCTAATTTCATCTACAATATTGTTCTGCCATTTGGAGTCTGTAAATATTTTGGGTTAGCACGGATTGCCAGAAATTGCAATGCCGCCAACATTGACTTCATTAGTACTAGTTACTGCGATTGTTACTTCGTTGTACATTATAATTTTAATAAGTTTTAAATTGTAAGTGAGTATATTTGTTTATTTTAAATTTGATACTATTTGATTATATTTTATCATGTTTTGTCATGGCTTGTGTAATAAATAAATATCTAAATCAATTGACAATTTTTCATCGATTTTAATAATAGTCAATAAATTTTTAGAACAAGTCTAAGTCTCTATAAAAAGAAGTTTCAAGAAAAATAAACAGCGCTTTGCAAATTTTTAAAATAACGTATAGCTGGCAAGATTTTTTAAATATATTTTTAAAATGTCAATTAATATACTAGAACATAGTATATATGTGACTTAATTTTTTCAGTAGATTATACATTTGAGAAACTCAAATTAATTTAAGTTGAGCATATAAACGCAATCTTTATTAAGATATTAAGATGCGAAAATATAGATTTGTTTTTAGAAAATAAAAATAAAATGCTCAATTACGTTATTTGTTTACTTCGTTTGTATGCTTTCGAAAAGAAGACATTTTTAATTCTTTCAATTTCGTATTCCAAACGGTAAAGATTTTCTTCTTCTACTGTTCTAGAATTTTTCTTACAGATAATTAATATTTCATCGATTTTCCCGTATATTTTTAAGAATTTATTTTTTATAACTCCTTGCTTTATTTTGTCGGAATTTTCTTCTTTTAGGGCTTTCAAGCAGTTTTTCTACTAGATATTCCACATTCACTACTAATACATCTTTATTCATAGAAGGAAATAAATTATAATACATGTAAATTATAAAATAAAATAAATTCTGATATAATTGCCTTCATCTGTTTCATGGCTATCGACCGGTGGTCTTTCAGCCTTCCACATTCATACTTCAAGAATTTTTCATTTTTTAATTGGCATCTTTCTGAAATATATTTTCCAAACTGCAAAGATTTTATTTATTTTTAGAATTTTACAGCAATTTTTCTAGTAGATATCTAAAATGTTCCAGCAATTTTTCTTTCATTACTAGAAAATGTTTTTCTTAACAAAATTTTCCGCATCATTATCATTATAAACGTTAATATTTTCTTTTTCTAGAATTTTTAATTAATATTTCTTCTACATTTGATTGAAACCAAGTTCCAAGATTTTTAATGTTTTCTTTTTCATTTTACAGCATTTTCAATTAGATTTTGCTTTATATTTCCAACTATTTTCCGTTTCTTTACTTTTTTTGAATTTTATATTTACATTTCTTAGAATTTGTTTTTCAAACTGGTATGCTTTTTTTCTTCTAGAGTTCTATAATTTTCCAGCAAGTTTTATTTTAGATTTAAAACATTTTTCAGAAATTTCTCTTGTCGAAATTTTTCTGGAATGTATTTTTATTGAATTTAATGGAAATTTTTTGAATTTATCTCCAAAAAAATATTGTCAGAATTTGTAGTGAAAACTATGAATATTTTCGATTTCTACAATTTTCCAGGAATTTTACTTTCAAAATTTTAAAAATCTTCTGCAATTTCCCTTTCATTTCTTAAAAATATTAGTCTTACCAGAGTTTTCCTCAAAGTATCAAAATTGTTAATATTTTCTATTTTTTTAAATTTTTCATTAATTTTCTAAGTTTTAAGAATTTTCCAATCATTTTTCGCCCAGATTTTTAATATTTTCCAGCTATTTCTTCTTCATTTTCTAGATTTTTTTTAAAATTAATTTCTGCTTTATATTTTCCATTTTTTAAAGTGAAAACTTCTTGAATTTTTTAGATTGGTTTTTTGTAATTTCGTTTTCTAGAGTTCTATAGCACCCAAATTTTATAATAAATTGCCTAGTGAATATAAAGAGCTACCAAGCAAACTACTGCTTCATAAAATTAAAACAATTCTTCTATCTAAGGCATATTATGATTTAACAATTCAATGGTAAAATATCAATTTATTCAAGATAAATATTTTAATATGTTTTATATTTTTAACGTTAAGATGTATCTTTTTAATTTTAGAGTAACTTTTAACCTATTGTAATTATGTAATATGACATGTGTGGAAATGTGTACTTATATACTATTGTATTTGATAATGTATTTATTTTTTTTACACAAATATATATTCTATTCTATTCTATTCTATTCTATTCTATAATTTTCCAGCAATTTTGTTTATCCTGTCGAATTTTTTCTGGAATTTACTTTTCAAACTGCAAAGATTATATTTTTATAGGTTTGTATGGAAATTTTTCTTCTAACTTTCCTGAAATTTGTCTTACAACAATATTGTCTGAATTTATAATAAAAATGAATATTTACTTTTTCTAAAATTTTCTAGCAATTCTACTTTCAAATGTTTAAAACTCTTCTGTAGTTTCACTTTCATTTTTCGAAAAAATTAGACTTAACAGAGATTTCTTCAAGTTACCATCAAAGTTGTTAATCTTTTCTTTTAAATTCTTCATTAACTTTTCTTTTACTTTCGCTTGAAGACAAGTTCTAAGAATTGTCCAATAATTTTTCGTCCAGATTTTTAATATTTCCCTACATTTTCTAGAATTTTTCATTAGTTTTATATGCTTTATATTTTCTATATTTTTCAAACTTTAGAGATTTTCTTTTTTTAAATTTTTTTGATCCTTTTTGTCTTTTAAGCTGCCATTTTCTTTTTCTAAAGTTCTACAATTTTCCAGCAAGTTTTATTTCTCATTTAAAACATTTTTCAGACATTTTTCTTACCCGTTTTAATCATTTATGGCTTTATGTTGTCAATTTTCTTTAAATTGCAAAGATTATCCTTTTATAGATTTTTGTGGAATTTTTATTTCTAAATTTCTTAGAATTTGTCTCCAATAAATATTGTCGGAATTTATAATCAAAAAACTACAGATATTTTCTTTTTTCCAGCAATTTTACTTTCAAATTATTTAAACACTTCAGCAGTTTTCCCCTTATTTCTTGAATAGCTATATTACTTCTAACAAAGCTTTCTTCAAGTCATTATCGAAATTGTAAATATTTTATTTGATTAATTTTTCTTTTAATTTCGCATGAAGTTCTAAGAATTGTGAAATAATTTTTCGTCCAGGTTTTTAATCAGCATTTTTTTTTCATTTTCTAGAATATTGATTAGATTCTGCTTTATATTTTGTATGTTTTTCAAACTGAAAGGATTTCATAAAGAGAATGGTTGCGACCGTTACTACGTGGTAATCCATACTTACACTGAATTGAAAAATTCACTATGTTTAACAACAAATAATTTTATATTTGGTTAAAACATAGTGAAGTTTTCAATTCAGTGTGAAAGGATTTCCCTTTTTTTGAATTTTATAGATTTTATTATCATTTTTTTATCATTTCTTAGAATTTGTCTTCGAAACTAGCATGATTTTCTTCTTTTAGACTTCTATAATTTTCCAGCAATTTTGATTTCAGATTTAAAACATTTTGGAGAATATTTTCTTATGTTGTTAAATCATTTCAATTTTTCTGAAATTTATTTTTTAAAGTGAGAGATTATCTTTCTATAGATGTTTATTGAAATGTTTCTTCTAAATCTCTCGAATTTGTCTTCGAAAAAATATTGTCAGAATTTATAATCAAAAATATGAATATTTACTTTATCTACAATTTTCCAGCAATTTTACTGTCAAATTTTTAAAACTCTTCAGCAATTTCCCTTTTATTTTTTGAAAATATTAGTCTTAACGGAGTTTTCCTCAAATCAACATGCAAATTGTTAATATTTTATTTTCTCTTCTTTAAATTTGTCATTAATTTTTCTTTCACATTTGCTTTAAAGTAAATTCTACGAGTTTTTCAATCATATTTGTATAGATTTTTAATATTTTCCAGTATTTTTTTTTCATTTTACAGAATTTTCAACTTTATATTTTTAATTTCTTCCAAACTGCAAAGATTTACTTTTTCATTAATTTTTTAAAATTTTATTTTCACATTTCTTAGAATTTGTCTTCCAAACTACGACGATTTTCTTCTTCTAGAGTTCTATAATTTTACAGCAATTTTTATATCAAATTTAAAACATTTTTCAGAAATTCCACTTTCGGTTTTTAATCATGTTTGGCTTTGTCTTGAAGAAATTTTTCTGGAATTTATTTTTTTTTAACTGCAAAGATTACCTTTTTATAGATTTTTATGGAAATTTTTCTTTTAAATTTCTTGGAATTTGTCTTATATTTTTTTATCTAAAATTTTCCAGCAATTTTTCATTCAAATTTTTAGAACTCTTCTCCAATTTCCCTTTCATTTATTGATAGTATTAGTCTTAACAGAGTTTCCCTTAAGTCATCATCGAAATTGTTAATATTTTCTAATTTTTCATTAATTTTTCCTTTACTTTGAAGACAAGTTCTAAGAATTCCTCAATAATTTTTCGTTCATACTTTTAATATTTCCCAGCAATTTCTTTTTCATTTTCTAGAATTTTTCATTAGTTTCTGCTTTATATTTTTTATATTTACTTTTTCTAGAAGTTTTTAAAACTTTTTTTTTTCATTTCTTACAATTTGTATTTTAAGCAGGCAGAATTTTTTAGAGTTCTATAATTTTTTAGCAATTTTCATTTCAGATTTAAGACAGTTTTCTTAAAATTCTCTTACGGTTTTTTAAATCATTTTGGGCTTTTATCTTGTTTTCTGGAATTTATTTTTCAAACTAAAAAATTTTCCTTTTTATAGATTTTTATAGAGATTTGTCTTTTAAATTTCTTGGAATTTGTCTTAAAAAAATATTGTCGGAATTTGTACTCAAAACTATAAATATTTTCCTTTTCTATAATTTTCCTGTAAGGTTTATGAATTTTTAAACCTCCGCAGCAATTTCTCTTATATTACTTTAAAATACTTATATCAACGGATTTTTCCTCAATTCATTATCCAAATTGTTAATATTTCTTTTTTTAATTTATCATTAAATTTTCTTCCACATTTGCTTCAGTTCCAAGAATGTTCCAATCATTTTTCGTTCAAATTTTTAATATTTTCCAGCAATTTTTCTATTCGAATTCTTAAAACTTGCCAGTAATTTTTCTTTCGTTTTTTAAAATATTTATCTTGGCAGAATTTCCCTGGAATCATCTTCCAAATAGTTAATATTTTCTTTTTCTCAAATTTTCTATTTACTTTTCTTCTACATTTTACTGAAGACAAGTTCCAACATTTTCTCGTCCAGATTTTTAATATTGTTCAGTAATTTCTTTTTCATTTAACAGAATTTTCCATTAATTTCTGCTTTATATAGTAATTTATAAACTGCAAAGATTTTCTTCTTCTTAAATAAAAATAAACATTTATTAGAATGTGTCTTCTAAACAGCTATGATTTTCTTCTTTTAGTATTATTGCAGTTTTCAGCAATTTTAATTTTAGATTTAAAACCTTTTTCACAGATTTCTCTTTTGACTTTTTAAGATTTTTCATTAGTTCTTGCATTATCTTCTCAAAACTAACCTGGAATTTAGATTATTTTTATAGATTTTTATTTCTCTTTCAAAATTCTTAGAATTTGTCTTCCAAAAAATATTGTCGAAATTTATAATCAAGCCTATGAATATTTTATTTTTCTGCAATTTTCCAGCAATTTCTCATCCATATTTTCAAAACTGTACAGCAATTATCCTTTTTTATCTTTAAAATGTTTTTTTTAATGGAATTTACTCAAATCATCCAAATGGTTAATATTTTCTTTTATGTTTTCAATTTTATTAATTTTTCTTCTAAATTTGATTGATTCCAAGAATTTACATTAATTTTTATTTCGTTCACAATTTCTTTTAAATTTTTCCAGAATGTTCCATTAGTTTCTGCTTCATATTTCAATTTTTTTAAACTGCAAAAAATTGTTTTTACTTGAATTTTTAAGATTTTTTTACAATTTTTAGAATTTGTCATTCAAAGACAAACCATTTTGCAGAGATTTCACTTTCGGATTTTTGAGATTTTTGTCATTTTTTGCTTTATTCTATGGAAATTTTCCTAGAATGTATCTTCCAAACTGCAAAGATATCTTTTGTCTTAAATGATTTCATAGTTTTTTCAAATTTCTTAAGTGCATTTATCAAATGTTTATTAATAATAGATTTATACATTTATTAAAAATCCATCAAACGCATAGATGTTTTAGGTCACTGTTTCTAGAATTTATTTGTTGGTAATATTTTCTAAACAAGTTTTGATTTGATATAAAACGTGTTATTAAAGTTTTACAATACAAGGTCAAAATTTTATAACATTCAAAATTTTTTCTGCAGTAAACTCTATATTACTTTATTTTTGATGCTTTTGTGCATTGTTATTCATTTGAAATCATAGATTTTGTTTATTGGTTTTTAAAGTACATACTTTTGTTTTAAAATATCTACCAAAATTTTGTCAAAACTAAAGTCATCAAAAATCATTAATATTTATGAATGTAAAGTATTTTAAGTAATAAACCTGTTAGAAATTTGAAATATATTGGGAACTTGTAACTGAACCTATTATATACATTATAAAATCGAGTTTTAGAATCTTAAGGCATTTAAAAAAAAACACCAAACTAATACACTTGCATGATCTGGCTAATTATGAATTAATAATTATATTTTAATTCTTATTTTTATTCGAAATATATAATGAGTTTCATCAAGTATCATCCAGATCAATCCAATAAACATCTATTGAAGAAAATAAAAGTAATACTTTTATTTTTATAATACTGCACTTGTAAATCAATATTTTTAATTGTCTACCTATTAAAGAAACTCAACGCAATAATCTTTATTTAAAAATATATATTAAAAAGTAATACTTTTTCGAATTGTAATAAGGAATAATATACGAATTACATACTTACCATTAATATAGATAGTAGGAAATTGGTGGTCGAAACCTTGAAGAGGACTAGTTCTATAATTGGACGTATTAATAGGTATAAAAGGTGGTGCCGTTTTAGTTCTTGTATGTGTCGTTAGCGGGAGGATTCCCGTAGAACGTGGGGACGAGGATATCAGAGAAAAGGATGGGGTGGGGTATTAGATCTGAACTTAAGTATGTTAATTTTCACATGAGGACATTACGAGGAATCCTTGCCTGCAGTGTGAATGTTTAATGGATCCAGGAGTGATGCGGTGAAGGACTCTTACAGGCGCACTCTGCTTGCGGTCTACATCAGATTTAGATTCTCTCATTCTCTCTACTACTCTCATCTCCATCAATTCTCACTCCACGCATATATTCACACTTTATATATATATATATATATATATATATATATATATATACCTTTTGGTCCTGCGGAAACCAACCTCTTTCAGAGGCCCAGGCCACCAAAGGATTTATTCGCTGAAAGCTTAGTGGCCGAATGCAGGATAAATACTTTCGAGCCTTTTAAACTTTCCTCGCATTTGTAGGTTGTGTGCGGGGGGAATTAAAAACAGGACAATGAGAGCAAAATTGTGCTCTCGCCCTCTAAGACCGCCGCATTACTGCTTGTTACACATGGATTCCGTTAATGAAAACTTTTATTTCATCATTTCACTAATTCAATGAAGGATTCAGCACACGTTTATTACCCATATATGACAATTAAGGAATTGTGCATACAGAGAGAAATAAAAAATTAAGATTTATGATGTCGCAGATACATTAAAGAAGTTTTAATCAGACAGAGAAATTAACAAATCTTGCCAAAAAAAAAGTTGGAATAAGAGAAATGAACGCTAGATCTCAAAAGAAAAGATAGTACAATGACGATAAGATATCAAGAACAATGAATAAATAAATAAATTTATTTACGGGAGACTTCATTTCATACTACGATAAATGCAATAAAATAAAACTAAATTAAACTTAAAATTAACTAACAAATTAACTAAACAGATTTAACAGAATTATAAAATGATTACACAATTTTGACAAACATTATTATTCATGTATGTCTTAAAATTGCCTTTTTAAAAGATTGTTTTATAAAACTAAACAAATTAAACCATTAATGTTTATTTAATGCATTACCATACGACCAAGTTAATTATTTTAAGAAAAGTTGGTTGTGTGAGTCCAAATACTAAATAAGTTAATTTCTGATAATAGAAATGGACAATAAATGTTGGCATTAAGTAATCCTTGCAGAAAACAAATATCAGTAATATTTCTACGGTGTTTGAGTGATGATATATTCAACTCTTGCATTATTGACTTATAACAACCATGAATGCATCACGATCTTGATCAAAAATATCAACAGAATCTTGTACCTCATGGTACTTTCTCATCATCATTTATCGACGGTCTCAATAGTTAGTTTTATATCATCGGCATACATTAAAAATTTGCAGTCCAAAACATTTGCAACTTCATTAATGAAAATTAGAAAAAGCAAGGGGCCAAGATTGGACCTCTGAGGAACACCGCATGTTGCTACAAATGTCTCGGACTGACAACCTATATAACCGATAAAGAGGCGCCTATCCAATAAGTATGAATGCAATGCCGATATAACATTTGATGCTAAATTATAGTTTTTTAGATACGAAATTAGCTTATCATGCGGCATGCAATCAAACGCCTTGGAGATGTTTGTGTATATTACGTCCACCTGAACACCGCGATCAAGTTCACCTGATATAGACTGCGTAAGACATAACAAGTTAGATTGTATACTTATTTTGCGAAAAAATCCGTGTTGATGATGTGCGTGAATGTAGTTACAGATTATTCCTTCAAATACTTTTGAAAAATTAAATATAATGGCAACCGGTCTGTAATTTGTCATATTAGATCGATCACCAGACTTGAAAGCAGGGCATAAACGCGCTATTTTCCACAGATCTGGAAAAATACCAGTTTTTAAAATTAAGTTAAAAATATGCGCAAGCGGTGTAACCAGATAAGACGCACAGTCCTTAAGAAAAAAAAACCCGGAATCTGATCAGGGCCCATTGTGATGTTTCCCTTAATCTTTCTTAAGTGGCTGAAGACACTAGCATCATCTATTATATAGTTACCCAACACAACACTACCATCACAAATCACATCTTTTATACTATCACAACCTCTGCCACTGTACACGCTGCTGAAGAAATCTGCAAATCCTTGAAGAATTTCGCAAGAAGAGTTTAAAGATGTGATGATTCCTGGAATTCTTGACGTCTTCTTTTTCTTGTTAACATAAGACCAAAATTTTTGAGGATTTGAGGATATATTATGCTCCGTATTGTCGATGAAGCGACGAAAAACTATTTTTGTCTGTTCTTTAAATCGTTTCCTTACTTCTTTATATTTTTCTAATATAAGTGGACCTTCAACTTCCTTGTATTTTTTATGTTGTTTGTTCTTATATTGCAATAGTTTGATAATACGCTGAGGCCGTAAGTGTAAACAATATCCCATTGTTTACGGCCTCGGCGATGTTTTTTCTTAGGAATATGTTTGTTAAAATACGTGTACAATATCGTGTAAAGAGTATTACATGAATCGTGAACATTTCTAGAAGTTAGAACGTCTGACTAATCAATCTTCACTACATTGTCATATAAACCTCTGATATTTCACTTTTTAAAATCAAAAGATTCAACAAAATCATTCTCAACAGAAAAAGTAGTAAAAAAATATATAAGTCCTTTACGTTGTAGAAAATTCACTAATAATTAGAAAAAACACGAAAATATTTTCATAAAATCTACAACAAATGAGTCTTAGAACAAACACTTTTGAAGCTAGAGAAGTAGTTGTTTCAAAAGTGATTTGTTCTTGTAGTCCTAATAAGACTCATTTGTTGTAGATTTTACGAAAATATTTTCATGTTTTTTCTAATTATTAGAAAAAGTAGTGTTTCGTGTAATTTCAAAATTTAAAGCTGGGTGATGATTGTCCTCTTCAGTGAGTTTTCTTCTGCTCTTTTAACTGTATATTGATTATTATTAAGACTAAATCAAGTATTCTGTTACTTACATTGCAAATCGAGTTACATTGTTGCATATCTTTGAAAGCCATAAAGCTCTTAAGTTAGGTTAATGTATTACATGGGTTCTGCACATCGTTATGATAATTGTATGTGGGAATATTAAAGTCTGCACTGATAAGTAAATTATTGGAGGAAAAATTTTCATCAATATAGTTGAAGAGAAAATCATAGTGTGTTGCTGGAGTTCTAGGTGGGAGGTATACACAAATGATTGTATATGTCGTTTTAAAAATGTTTATAGGAACATTGGAACAATTGAATTCATTGTTGAGGGCGATTAAAACCCTGTAAATGGTCCATCCTTTAGCCACGTTTCAGTTAATAATATGATATCGTAACTACTGCAAATTAAATTGTTATAAAATTTTGAGGTTTTGGTGTTAAGTCCACGCACATTTTGTTAATAAGAGTTAATTGGTTTCGAGTATAGAGTGTTTAGTTTTTTAAAGGGGCTTTTTTGGGAACTCCTCTGATATATTTAATGGTAATATTTGTTTCACCTGCATCCTGACGACATAACAATTCTGTACGAAGAGATTTTAGATGCGATCGTTGCTTTTAGGTCAGATCTCCTTTAATAATTATACCGTCAGTTACCAACGATTTGCTTTGTTTTAGAATTATTTTTGCAATATCCTTATTTTCTAAAACAATTTTTAGTGGGCGGTTTTTACTGTTTTTTAATACCTTCAATGGATTAATTGATTGATCTACCCTGTTTAAAAGAGTTGTCACAAATGTTTTATCATTAGCAGTATTAATACTATTATTCTTATTATTAATTTCAGGGGCATTAAAAATCATTATATTACGTGCACGTACACGCTGCACTTCAATTTCATCAAGAATATCTGTAGTAAAAGGATCATTTAATGTATTTGTAAAACTACCACTTGAATCGAGTACATTTAAACACAACCTGCATCTTTCACTATCAGAACAATAATAAGTCATTAAGATTGAGGGATACTAATAAAATTAATTCTTTTATATTGAAAACGATATGATTTTGAGAAGGTATAGGAGAATTATATCACCAAATCAAGAAAACATTGAAGAATGCACAAAAAATTTAAAAGGTAAATTCAGAAGAGAAAAAAGTACGACTAAAAAACGTTTAAAGTACTGTTATCAATTATCTAAAAAGTTATCTCTATTCTAAAACCCTCCGAAGATTCTTTATTAGGTGATTCATACAGACCCGTATCTCTACTCTCATGTATCATCAAAACTTTTGAACGAATGATTAAAAAACGTTTTTTTTTTTGGTATCTGGAACATCATGTTTTAGAAAGGGTTTCGACACTATGGATGTCTTATACAACTTAATATGTGAGGTACACGATTGTTTTACTAGAAATATGTATCTCCCCATGCTTTTTGTTGACATAAAAAGAGCCTATGATCATGTTAATCCAAGCTAGGACTTCCCCCAATAGTGGCGAAGAATATTATTCAGCTATATCACGGTCGCGTTATTCACTGCAAACCTATTCCAGCTATGAAACGGTCTTTGTTCCTTGTTACCTGCTTTTGTTCAAAATTTGTTATGATTTCCTCAAAGAAATCGTAAATAGCGGTCATTGTAGATTTTCCCGCAATATAACCATGTTGCGTTTTATTTAGTCTATTATTAGATTTTAAAAAGTTTGTTATTTTTAGAATCATAAGATATTCAAATATTTTTGAGAAAACCGGTAATAGACTGATTGGTCGATAATTTTCAATTTTGGTTGCATCTCCTTTTTTAAATATAGGTTTGATTATTGCTAATTTGAGCTGATCGGGGTATATTTCGAATTGAAAAGAATTATTAATAATGTATGTGAGTGGTTCATTTATATAATTTATGCTACTTTTAACTAAGATGCTGGGTATGCTGTCATATCCGCACGACATTGTGTTATTTAGTCTTTTGGTGGCGCTAATTACTTCTTCAGCAGATACAGGAGTAATGAATATTGATTTTTAGTTTTCGGTTATGTTATCTGAGTATGGAATTGAATTTAAATTAGATGTTAATTCTGAAGTTATATTTAAAAAGAATGTATTGAAATTTTCTGCAATTTCTTCCGGTGAACCTTTAACCTTTAGATGTGTTTTTTGTTTTGGATTACCCTTAAGTTCATTTATTATTTGCCATGTGCTTTTATTACGATTACTGGATCTGATGATTTTGTTACTATATACGCTTGAACACAGGTTCTTTAAGTAGTTACATTTTTTCTTTGTGTTATTGTAAGTCTTTAGATAATCTTGATTACGTCGTGATATTACATATAGAATATCTAATTAATTGCGAATTTTCTTAATTTCTTCTGAGTTATATAGTTTTTGTATATTTTCGTATATTAATCTTTTTATTTGTAAAGTGTTTATTCACGCATATGCTGAATAGAAGAATTATTTTTGAGGTTTGTCGAGACTGTAATTAATTGGGCAAAATGATCGCTTATATTAGTGTTGACTATTTTGGTACTTTTAATTAAAGGATTTTTAGTAAAAATATTATCTATGCATGATTGTGCATTTTTGGAAATTCTAGTGGGTTCTTTGATTAATTCATTTAAACCATAGGTATTTGCTATTTCAATGAGTTTATTCTTATTTGGGGAATTCTCAAGAAAGTTTATGTTATAATTACCGCAAATAAAAATATATTTATTTTCGTTATACGTTATTTGTCACATTTGTTCAAATAGCTCGAAAAAATCTTGCATGCATCCATTTGGCGATCTGTATAATGTTACTATAATAAAGTTTTTTTTTATTATCGTTTTCTATTTCAATAGCACTACATTCACATATAAAAGGGCGACTAAGGTTGTTTAGTTCTTTTTAACATTGTACTTTATGTTGTTGCTTACGTATATTGCGATACCTCCATGCATGTTGATTTCCCTGCAAAAGGCACTCGCTAGTGTACAATTAGCGATTTTATAATTTTTGAGCTGCTCTTCTGTCTTCCAGTGTTCAGAGATGCATATTATGTTACATTTGTTTTCAGCCACTTCAACATTCAGTTCATTTATAACATTTCCTATGGATTGGATGTTTTGATGAAAAATTGTTGTCTTTTATGTGTTCTTCTGTTAATTAGTGGTTGTCCTCTTCCCGCCTATCCTCCATAAAAAAACGATTTATACAAACATCTCTGGGCCATAGATTCGGATTTTGTATGTCTTGTTCTTTGTCCTCTGTCACAGATACTTTAAATGACGAGTATTCTGTCGGATATTTCGAATTCATTTTTTCACATTTTACCTGTGTAAAATTATTGTGTTTTAAAAAGTCTTGCAACTTTTCCGCGGTGAGATCCGGATGTAATCGGTATACATGATAGTGGACCATTTTTTTTACACCTTCTATATCTAAAGACGAATCATTAGTTCCATGGATCGGTTTTCTCCTGGGTGATTTTTTTCCTTTTCTTTGGGTTTGCCATTCATTATTTTCAGAGCTATTGGTTGGCTTTTCCTTCTGCTCAGTTAATGATTTGGTTTTTTCACCTTCTTTTTCACTTTGCACAATGTTGATTTTTGCACTATTTACATTTTTGTTTAGATGAGTGTTACTGCACATTTTTTCGATACATTTTGTGGCACCTTTAGTTCTATTTTTTCTTGCTCGGCCACCTTTGGTGCACGCTTGCATTTGCATGTACTCAGTTTATTCACTTCACTTTTTAACTCACTTATTTCTTGTACAAGTTTTACTGTTTGACATTTTACAATATCACTAATAATTTTTGAAAATTCCGCACTTTTTAAGAAAGCTGTTACCGCTTCTTCACTTTTTGAACGTAGATCTGGTGCCATTGCTAATTCTGGGATTTCCAGATTTACCGCTTGGAGGGTTCACTTAAGCACGTCTTGACTCTATCGTGTCTGAACTACTATTAAAATATTAGGGTGCATGAATAAATAGCAGATCTTTCATATAGTGTAGTGTTATGTGAACAAATTCTCAGATCTTCGGAGTGCCTAGTATTATTAGAATGTGAATTCCTATTCTTAGAAAACAAGTTTTTATTGTTAAACACATACAAAGCACATTTATAGATATAAATACCTGCTAGGGTCAGAATCTTGTCATCTCTAAAGATATATTTACATGTTTGACGATAGTTTATATTAAATTTTAACCTAATAATACGTTTCTGATATACAAAAACTCTTCCAGTGTATGATCTTCCCCAGACAAGGATATTATATGATATGTATGAATAAGCTAATGCATAATAAATGTTGAGTAATGTCTCATGGAACATGCAGCTTCTTAATTTTAATATGGCAAAATATGCACTGCTTAATTTTGATGATATGTACTTAATATGCTCTTTCCATGTGAGCCATTCATCAACATAAGTTCCCTGGAATTTACTACTTACTACACTTTTGGTATATCAAGTTGTTATCTGTTGTAAAATCGTACTGAAACCGTTTTATCGAGATTTAGCAATAACTTCTTTTTATTGCACCAAGCTGTAAATTACATCTTTGCTGTATGAATTTTTTCACTTAGTTCTTTTTGTTATTTTGAGGAAACTACAATGGTAGTAGTATAGTTAATTACAAAGCCTTCTTTGTTATGGTGTATAAGGTCGTTAATAAACAGCACAAACAGTAATAGGCCAAGAGTTGAACTTTGCGCCACGCCTTTTTTAATCCGATATTTTTTTTAATTTGCTTGATTCACACAAACGTACATTTTCTGGTCCGTGAGAAAAGACACTATTAATTCAAGCATTTTTCCGCCGACACCAAAAGCACATAGTTTAAATTTCACAAATTCCACGTCAACCGTGTCGACGCACGGGATAGATCAAAAAATAGTGTGGCAACATAATAACCTGAGTCCAGTTGTTTGGTGACACTTTCCATTAGGCTTACGGTTGCAGTCTCAGTGGATCTATGTTGACGGAATCCATGTTCACTATTAGACACTAATTTAAATGTATTCAAGAAATCCCACAACCTAGTGACTATAACCTTTTCAAAAATTTTGGAAAATATGTTTAGCACGAACACTGGTCTGTAGTTATCTTTTTCTTCCTCTGGATCCTTTTTGTGAATAGGCACAACTTTGGCTATTTTTAAAGCACTTGGATATATTCCTGTTTCTAGAGCTATGTTTGTTACCGGCGTTCAGTTTACCTGAACGTGGTAACAAATGCGTAATTATATTTTAATCCATTTTACGAGCTACCCATTGCTCCTAATAATAATTTGCATAAATTCCGCATTATTGAAATAATCCAAACGAGATAATTTTCCAAAATGTGCAGCTGCCAGTGCCGAACAATAAATCGGACCCTTTTTCGGCGAACGAGGATAATTACCTGTTCCAAGAATTACCGTGCCTACGTGACAAGAACAAAGCCGCGGTACCTGAGATCACCATATAAAACCAGGCCCGACCATCGCTCTTTACCAGTCGTCTGCCATCAGCAGCGGTGGTCAGCCTGGTCGGTTTCGCCGATTCAAGCCTCTTGTCTACTTGTATATATTGTATTATTTCTATGTCTAGTCTGTCTTTCTTTTGTAATATATTCTCTTCTTCTCTGGCCCCATGTTTTAATTTACACACTTTCTCTTGTTCTTACTCTGTTTTCACAGCTAGCCGGTGCCCATACGTTGACGTGGCGTGGAAGCTCAAGCAAGTATCACCAACGGGAAACTGTTTAATCGAAGCCTGCGGCTGCTAATCGATGGTGAGCCTCGCCAGGGACCCCTGGGCCGCCTCCAGTGCGTGTTGGTTCCAGAAAGTACCGTCGGTGCTACTTCCTTGCCAGTCCACCACGAGGACGTCCTCCGCGTCCACCGTTAACATGTTCACTAGTTTAGAAAGCGGTTCACTAATTTCTTTTTAATCCATTTAATTACCTTGATAGGAATTTCATCATATCCTGTGCTTGGCATGTTTTTGAGTGAGTCTATTAATTCCATTATTTCGCGAGGAATTACTGGTTTTACAAATAACGAGTGATCTATGGGATTGGATGAAGTACCACCATGCATCACCAAAATATTTCTTAACTTTTCATCAGTTATTGTTGAAAAATATTTCCCGAAAATATCAGCTCAATTATTTTATCATTTTCTCGAATTATTATATTTCTTTGTATATGTGACTTTCTTCGCAATTGAGTATTTACTAAATTCCATATTTTCCGCTGTGCGTTTGGGGCATTTGAGATGTCCTGGTGCCAGAATGATTTTTTTACTTTCTCACATAGAAGTTTATGCTTTTTCTTTTCTTCCTTATACATGTCGTTTAGTTCTTTAAAAGTTGTCTTTAGCGTGAATAAGTTTTTAAGATTTTGACTCGATTTTTTTATTTCTGAATTAAGCCAGTTTTTTAATTTACAATTGCGTCTATTGAGAATGTTATATTGTCGAAGTTTTCTTGGAGAATGTTTTTCAATTTGTCAGTCGTAAAATCAGTTTTAAATTTACCTACATGAAACCAAACTTTTCGTACGTGTTGATAGACTTCATCATTTCCTATAATGCTAGTTCTAACGATTAATTAATTTCTGCGATCGGTTTTCGTGTTTATTTTTACTGGAGTTCATTAACCTGGCCTCTTTTTGCACGTCTATAGTTTCGTTGATATCCATTCCGTCTGGCGAATTATCAATGTTTTTGAAGCATTCATTGTTTCCTTCTGTCTTTGTCCATTTACCTGCTGTTGTTTGTTTTCCCCAAGAGATGACATTTCATGGCTAATTCCAGTTACAGTTTCCTTCTCTTTGCAATTGTTCACTCGCGGTTGTTTATCTTCCACAAGAGATGGCATATGATGGCTAATTTGTTCTAATAATTTAACATTTGTTTTTAAAACTGAGATTTTATCTCTAAGTTCGCTAATCATCCCGTCTTTATGATTGATTACATACCTAAGATGTAGTATTTCAGTATAATGAGTCACCTCATTGCAATTGATCGGCATCTGGTCATCCTCTTCATTTGATGTTACCGACTTATAGCATCTGATTTCATCATTATTATCCACTTCTCTTAAGTATGCACATTGGGTGATATTCACTATTGCAGATTATGCAAGTCACATATTTTTTAACCGACACATTATAAGATTCAACATCTTCCGAGTTACTTTTAGGCGCCATTTTTATTATTATTAAACTTTTAGATTTATGCATCACGCTTATTCACCAAACTGTAATGTCTACCCAAAAGGTTATGGCAACTATTTTCTGGGAATGGCGTGGTGTACTGCCCATTGATCCGTTTAGACACTATCAATGCTGATGCATATTGTGCAACCTGGAAGAAATTACGGAATTGATTCAAAGTTGTCTGTTACCCATTGGCATCATTATTTTCCATGATAATGCAAAAAGTTGTTCAACAAATCAAATGAGAAACTTTCAACCATACATCTTTTAGCCCAGACTTAGCTCCCTCCTTCAGATTACCATCTGTTTACAAAACTCAAAAACTTTTTGGCAGATTCTTTTTAAAGAGATGAAGAACTATTGATAAGTTGTGTTTAAAAATCTAATTACACTAGCAGCGGAGAAATAAGAAGCTGTGAAATACTCATCAAAAAAAGCGAGTTGACTATGTTTAGAAATAGTTTATGGTATGTTCGTTACCAATCAAACGTTAATATTTATTAATGCACACTAGTTTTTTAACTACTTCCTGATGGCAATGGTAGTTTGATTATAGTCACTATGTAATTTACAAAATAATGATTTAGTGTCTGAATTGAAACTTCATCAAAGTTTATAACTAACTCTGTAGTTGTATGAACATATTTATTTGTTTCATCCTAATTTTAAAAATAAACAAATAAAAGTATTAAGCAAAATGCAAGACAGTTATATAAGTCAACACAACGGCCTACTACAAACACAAACTTTTAGATTTATGCATAAGAAAACAGCGGCGTAATTTTTCAAAATTCCCAACACCGTCAAACAACACATTTGCTTTCTATAAATACGCGCTAATCCTAAAATAATACCGATGCTAATGATCTAAATGGCCGTTGAAGTCGTCCGGAGCCTTAGGAAAACATATCGCATATAAAATATCGCGATCGAGGAAACGGGCTCGTGTTTCGGGGAAGTCGTAAACGTGTTAGGAAGGGGAGAGCATTATTCTTTCGGAATGAATCCAGATCAAAAGACATTAAGATATTAGATCAAAGAAATGTTTAATTATAGTTAGCTCGGGCCTATATGTTACTAACTTTTTTTATAACTGGAATTGTATGGGAGGAAACGGTGTTGGTGTTGGGGAAAGGAAATGGTTTAATTATAAAGCGTATTTTTGATCAAATATCTTTACTTGTTAAGTATTAAAGTAAAATCACTTTTTTAATTTTCAAAAACTTTTATTTGTTGCGTGTAATTCCAACAAATAAAAGTTTTTGAAAATTAAAAAAGTGATTTTACTTTAATACTTAACTAGTGATATGAATTTTCAACAAATAACGGCCTCATCAATTAATATGTTCAAATATCTTTAATTGCATTAAAATGATTAACTTTGTGGGTATCACAATATATTTATCTATTCTTTGATATCCTTCTATACATGATATTCCAAAAATTGATTACAATATTTAAAAAGAAAAGTACATTAACTTTAGGTTATAAGAATCCTGGGTGGATATAAAAATTTTTACAATATTTATTATGGAGATGTAAAGCAAATTCAATCAATCAATAAAGTCATTAATTTTATTGCAATTATTCAAGAACTGTATCAGCAAGTCAAAGCCTACACAATCTCGTATTTCATTATCATTAATCTACAACAAAATAATAATATTAATAATTAGTTTAATACAATGCTAACCCAGAATTTATTAGTATTTTATTAAGTGATATAGAGTCTCAAAAAGAAACAGCTTCATCAATCCGGTATTTAATAATTAGTTAGAATTAATTAGAGATAAATCATTAATTTTTGTTATGATTAAATCACTAATAATTTCTAACAAAAAAAAAATAAATAATTCTGAACGTTTTCTTTTTGCTATCAAATCAAACAAAACAAGATATTTCGAATATTATTATTTTAACACCTCCCATGTGGTCCGGAATCGGTTCGGAAAACACGTTTCGGAATAATTTGCTGAATGGCCTGGGCGTGACGTCGGCTCCTCTTTGGGCATCTGCAGATGTGTTAAGTATTCCCAGAGTCCTTTGATATATAATATCTCCGTTAATATTCTTACGGCCTCTGCATATTTCTATAAGTCACACTCAATTTCAGAGCGTCGTAGGAGAGGACGGGAAAAAAGGCACGCACAAAACGAGGACTCCTTGTCTCTTTGTACTTATATTTAGAACAATAAAATGGGAGGCATTTACATAAAGCACACACCATTTGATGCACGTTCAAATTGCAGTCCGTCTGATCATATTTTCCGCGCTTTTTGATTCGAACGTACGGAAGTTCAGTGTTGAAATTTTCCAAGCCGATTCTAAATTCTAAATTTATTATTTGAAACAATTGTAAATTTAAAAGGGGCGAATTTGTTAAATCTGTTTGGTTATTGAGGAGATGTCCAGCATTTTTTCTTTTATTTATTTCCATGCACTCTAGAATGTTAAGTTTGCGCCCTTTTGCTTCCCGGTGTAAAATTTTGAAATTTTCATCAAATTGGTGGTTAGAGTACGTGGAGTTGGATTTGTTTTGTTCGTAGCTAGTTTTGTGTTCCTTGATCTTTGCAACTTACTGACTTTATTTTTTTTTATAATTTTACCTATTACATTAATATTTAATTTTTGTAACATTTTTCTTACTTCGTTACTATTTTTGCAATGATGTATTTTTTTTCTCTCTCTCTTTAAAACACTTGATTATAATGACTAAGAAACCGTCAATTGTTAGAGACCCTCATTTATGAATTCAAGAAAAACATCTTAACTAAAGACCAAAAAATTTGTTAGGTTGGATAGATGGGTCCAAGCCCATTTTTTAAATATTTTTATAAAATTTATTTTTAGAATCGGGCCCCAATTATTCGCCACATGTTACTTGTTCTAAATTTTTATGTTTTTTTTTTTTAGGAACTATTCTGAGTAATCTAAATTTCAATAAAACCAGTATTTTTAGAGGAGATTTGAACATACATTTTCTCACTGAGGACCATCATACAACTATTTTAACTAGTCTATTCTTATCTTATTAACTTCGGGGATTAGTAACTTTCAACACAAGAATAAGTAGCTGCTTGAACAACGTTTTTACAAATATACAAGTAGGAAAAGTACATACCACGTTTCTGTCATTCTGACAATATTGGTAATCATACTCCAGAGAGAAACGCCTATACGTTTTTTAAGGCCAATTACCGAAGAAGGTAAATTTAAATTATATCATCTATTACTAAATACTGATTTTTATTCATAAATAAATACCATTGCCAAAATTTAGCTTTTAGTTCACTTATGCAAATCCTAGAACAGGCTTTTCTAAACTGCCTTCCATTGAAATAAAAAATGTACTTTCATTTGAATTATTATTTAATAATGAACTGAAACAAATGCTATTTTTCATAAAACCTGCTGGCTCAAGATTACCTGAACTAAAGTCATTGTTTAACAAATACAAAGATCAATACAAAGGTGCATTACTTCATTCAAGAAAAAAAAACGAATGCAACTTATATTTACCTACCAATATACCAAAAGCAATTTACAGTAGAATCAAATGAGTCAACTGCAACAATATCATGAGGTGTGCCACAAGGGTCAATTTGAAGGCCCTTTCTCTTTGTAATTTACGTAATTGACCTTACAACCCATATTAAAAATGGTGAAATAATTATGTATGCAGTCGATACATCTAATAATAATTCTGATTGTTGTCATACTGCAAAACATAAAGAATAATATTTTAAATTCAAAACCTTATGAATCTTACATTTTCCTTGAATTACAGTAACAATGAAAATAATTTCTCGGTCTTACTCTGGACACTAAATTAAATTGGAAAGAAAGAACGTAAAAAACAACCGACACAAAAACTCAGTTGCACAACATTTTTACGATTTGCATCACTCTGTTTACAAAACTTTTGCAAGCGATTTATTTTAAAGGTGCTAAATTGGGCAAAAACCCGCAGCGTTTGAAAGGCAAATCGTGTGGGGATTTGCCCCATAGTGCGAAACTTTTCCCTTTATTTATAAAATATTTGAACACGGCGTTTGAAATATAACATATGAACGATTTCAATAATAGAACTTCATTTCAGAACATACCGCACGAGCTGCTGCTGCACGAGCACTAATAGAAAGAGGGGTTTCCATCAGGCAGGCAGCAAGAGAAATCGGCTTTCATGAGTCGATTCTTAGGGATAGGCTGAAGAAAGAGGGAGCGGAGAAGCTTGGGCGATTCCGAAAAACATTAATAGGAGGAAGAAATAGTGCGACATTGCATAGAACTTTTATCCTTACAATAAAATCGTTAAGATTTCTTCTGTTCAAATATGCAGAGGAGAACAATCTTGTGCATCAATTTTCGAAGAAAGCTCAACTTGCAGGAAGAGATTTGATGCGGGAATTTATGTAAAGGAACAAACTATCCCTGAGGATTCCCCGAAAAACGAGTGTTGCTAGAACAATGGAATTTAACAAAACACAACTTTCCCAATATTTTAGCAACTTGGAGACAGTATTCAAGAAGCTCAGATTTACTCCCAGTCAAATCTTCAATATGGATAAAGCGGGAGTGCAAATGATCACCAATATACTGCCAAAACATGTAGCTCCTACGGGAAAAAGAGAAGTAGCGAAAGCAGTAGCAGCGGAGCAAGGACAAACAGTAACCGCGGTGTGCTTCTTTCTTCATCTACGCTAGAAAAAGAGAAAATCGGCTTTTAATTAAAGGTGGTACATTGGGATATGACATGGCTGTAACCGATCAAGATTATATGAACACATTTACCTTAACATTTGCAAAAGTACGCCAAACCAAGTGAGACTAACCCAATATTATTAATACTCGATAATCATGTTTCACACACAAGTTTGGAAGCAGCTACTTTTGCAAAATCAAATCATATCCATCTTCTAACCTTGTCACGCCATAGTAGTCATAAGACTCAACCTCTCGATCGCTGTATTTTCCGACCACTCAAGGCTTTTTACGATGTGACTATGGATATCGATGATAATCGAATGATAATATTTAATAATGATAATGAGATAGCAGATCTGACTGCAGTTTCCCAAGAAATATTCCATGATCAACCGTCTACTTCAGTTGAAGCTTCAATACAGCAGGATATTATACAAGAGAACAAGCTACTGAGAAGGAGAAACGTTCCATAGAAAGGAAAACACCATTTGAAGAGACTTTTTTCCGCCAAACCAAAAAGAGAAAATAAAAATGCCAGGGCGCTCTCGTCTTCAGACTCCAGCTCAGATTATTCTCTTCATGACAGTAGCTCTAATTTCTATTTTTCGTCTCAGGATGGGGATGAACCTCAGGAAGACATTTAAACTTACAGCAAATTTGTGAAACTTTGTTACCGAATGATTATGCTGTAGTAAAAATTCAGGCCAAAACAAAGAATTCCGTTCGACACTACGTAGCTAGGATTATTGTTGTATATCATAAGACATAAGTATCTTACAAACGACTACCAAATGCTTATAAGTTTTCGGAAACGACTGAAGAGTCCTTCATTGCTGACGAGGATATAGTTTTAGGATTGTCAAAATCTACTGAGATAAACTCTTCAAGGTTTCATTAAGTAATTTCTGACTTGACGCCCTATACTATGTTCTAAACCACTTAATAAAATATGTTCATTTATTTTTGTGAAGAATAAACATTTATTTCATAAAATTGTTTTTCATTTGACCATATTCTCCACCACGCACCTCGGGATTTTGCCCCATTTTGTGGAGCAATGACCCATCAACAAAAAAATGTTTGCAAATTGGTTTATTTATTTTTAACTAATAATCATAGAGCTTATATAATTTAACAAAGTTGCAGGTACCTAATACTCCCGCATAGGAGAGAAACATGCATAGCTCCCTCTTTTAACAATCGTTAAAAAAACAAGAATTTGCGTCGCTTTACCCCCACTTACCCTAAGTGTTTTTATGAATTCCCAAGATTGTTGTATTGTTTACTTGATTCTGTTGTTATGGTATTAGAAAATTCAGATGTGGTATATTTTTCTGTTGTTCATTTTTTTGTATTCATGGATCTGTTTGTTAATTTTTAGTGTGATATTTGTTCTATTAAGGTTAATTTTCATTTTGTAGATCAACAGCATGTTACTTTTAAATTTAAATTTTGGTAAAACGAGTAAACAAGATTCTTTTTATAGTTATATATTATAGAATAGTAAAGTTTCTACTAACTGACTTTCTAATTTTTGATTTATTTGGTTTATATAAATTAAAAATGACTTAACAGTGAATATATAAGTGGAACCTTTATTTTTACGACTTAATTTAATTACAATGAACAATTGTACTAAAAAAGAAGGTATTTTTTAGTATCTATACTCTTTATTATCACGCAGTAAGGGTCAAAACACTTTCAACGTCGTTAAATTATATTATTAAAAATAGGGCAGTATTATCTGTAAATTTCAGGAAATATTTAGAAGGATTAAAGTAGTTTATAGATGTCAATGCAAATAATGAATAAGAAGGTCAAAATATGTTAAACATAATGAAAATATAATAAACAGTTTAAGATAAGCTTATATAGACACATAGAACTGATTAAAACAAAAGGCGTAAATAAAAAATAAAACCGTAGCACAATTTAAAATCTAGAAAATTTGTTAATTAACAGTCATTTATGCTGAAGAAAACTTTACTTATTAAGTAAGATTTCACAGTATTTTTAAATTTGACAATGATATTTTACTTTCTGTGGCAAAAGATTAAATATCGTTGGCTCATAAAGATTTATTCTGTTTTTACATTTAGTAAGCCTTGATCGTTCAGGACAAATTACCTCATAACCTCTAGTGTTGTGACTGTGAATATTTTCATTGGTCATTTGAACACTTAAAGAAAGCTTATTTGCGTTAAATCAGCTTCGAACCTGATCATTTAGATAATTTTGATAATTATTAGCCATATTTATTGATGATGTGTCGTCGGCGTTTATAATAATTTTACCATTATCAATATTGGTTGGTAGGTCGTTTACGTAGATTAAAAAAGTAGAGGACTAAGTATTGATCCTTGCGGCATGGCACATGATACCTACACGAATGTTGATGAGCGACCATTGAAAACAATCTTTTTTGAAGCGACAATTTTGTAGGGTAGAATGATTAAAGTATAATTTTAGAAATAAGACGTTATGAGAAACGCAATCAAAATCCTTGCAGGGATAAAAGAATGTTATTGCTGTATACCTATCTCTATCTAACCGCGTCCCCCTCTTCGAAAACCAATTTGGTTGTTACTTAGCACTTGATTTGCATCATTCAATATTTGATTGAAAAGAAATATTTCGTATATTTTTGATGCAATCGGTAAACGTAATATTGAACAAGTGGATGTCTTTAAGATAACAATACTCTGTTCTGTTTCTCTTTATTGTGTCTGCAGATGATTATAAACTTGAATGCTAGATTATTTAATTGTTTTTGTTAGTTTAATTTAATGAAATCAGTCTAATTTCAACTTTACTTTCAAACAGTCTAAAGTACATTTTATCATTTATTAATTTATTCAACAGAAATAATTTCATTCATTCCGGTATTAGCCAGAGAAGCAGTTGTTTTAACAAATATGTTTTTTGTACTCGAAAAAAAGCGGATTTTTAGAAATCACCAAAGCACAAAATATTCTTGGAATAATTGACACTTGTTGCACTACACTCTTGACGGAACTAGATATGCAATTTTTTTGGGGAACTTTTTTAGGAAACTTGTTGTGTTCCATAGTTAGGTCTTTAATTACATTTGCCCGATACGTGTTTCGATCAGTAACTAGCCTTTTCCCTTTTCGGCAACTCTGGATTGGTGTTATGTCCCCCATGTGGTGTCCTGTTTTAATGTTCTTCTAATCCGGTGGCTGCTTTTCCATTTATGATAGATTTCGATGCTCTTTTATTCTAATTTCAATATCCTTTATATTAACCGTCACAATTTACGCACTGTAATTTGTAATTTCTTGATTATTTAAGACTGTTCTTTGTTTGTACTTCATTGTTTACCAAATTTAATTTATTTTCCACTATTGATTTGATGTTTTGTCTCTGTAACTGCCTTTTTACTTTATTGCTGGTGTTATTAATAAATGGAATGGCTCCGCATAAACTCGGTTCCTCTATCTTCGGAAGTTAGGATAAATTATAGTCAGCTTTTAAATTTTCTCTTCTAAACTATGGTAGTTTACTCACTAGTTGTTTGTTTTAACAATTACTGATAGCAATATTATAGACTATATCGAATTCCTTGTGATAATTGTCTTTCGACATCGGGAACATTAAGTCGGTGTATATAGGAATTTAAGGATGATTGTTTAATTTGCGCTGATTGATATGAAATTATTAGTATTATTTTTTCGGTGACAGTAGGTTTTCTGTGGATGGAGTATTCTGGTTGATTCTGTTGGATGTTGATTGAAAATTCAAGGAAATTAATTGTACCACTCTTCGGTTTCCATTGTAAACTAAATTTATGTTTATTTTATTCAGTTTTATTCAGTTATTTTAGAAATAAGTCGAGTTGTCGTTGAGATCGTCGCAAATGCAAAAAATATTATCCAGAAGATACTATTGTTTGTCATTGTGAGATTTTCATCATCCTTGAATAATTTATTTTCAAAAGATTTCATTAAGATTTCTGTAAAGAGTGGAAGTCCATTTATTTGAGTGTAGAATTTATGATTAAATTTAAAATAATTTTGGTTAATGAGTATAAGTAATTCTACCTGAAGTGGTGCGTGTTGTAAAATGCCTTGTTGTACAATATTCTTCAGTTCTGGTACAGGTATAGATGTAAATAAACTTTTAACGTCAAACGAAACTATTACTACCTTTTTGTTGAATGTCTTTTTTGACGAGTTCTATTGAAGAGAATTTTTCCGACCGTTACTACGTAGTAATCCATACTAAACATAGTGAATTTTTTAATTCCGTGTGAGTTCTATTGAATTTTGTATAGCAAATTTTGCATGGCATTTGTTGTGGTAACGTGTTAATATATGAATCTAGGTAATTCGTAGGTGTTTGGCAAAAAGAGACGACTTGTCAAAAAGGGTTATTTTCTTTATGCATCTTAGCCATTCCATAGTGTACAGGTGCTTTTAGATTCATCCCTTTTAATTTAAATTTAGTATCGTAATTATGAGATTATACAAAAGCAGATAAAGGTAACTCGACGGTAATATTAAATAGAATAGACTACGAACAAAAAAAATTCAAGATTTCATTAATTCCTCAAATGTAATCGAAATTAAAAAGGACCCCACTTTCAATTTACAAACAAAATTAAAATCATTAATTACAATAGATAATCCATTATTCCCCAAGCAAAACAAATCACAACTTCTTCCTATGAACCCCACAGCTCCTAGACTATACGGCTTCATTAAAATCCATAAAGAAAACCAACCAATTCGCCCTGTAGTTTCCTATTCCAACACACCTGCCAAAACTCTATCTTTTGAATTAGCTTCCATCTTTAAATCACTCACCAATTTTTCAGACCCCCATTCCATTAAAAACACATCTGAACTAATTACTAACCTCAATACTAACACACTTGACCCTAATTCTAAACTAGTATCCTTCGACGTAGCTAATATGTTTGCTAACATTCCCCCTAAAGATTGTATAGAATTAATAATTCAACACCTTGATAAAAATAACGTTAATCCCACAGTCAAAATAGAATTTTTAAATATTTTAGAAACCATACTTACACACAATTATTTTTCCTTTAACAATAAATTTTACTTACAAAAAGAAGGCCTAGCAATGGGCTCACCCCTTAGTCCCCTATTAGCAGAAATCTTTATGGAACACTTAACTAATATTATCCTCAATTCCCCGTTAGGTAAAAAACACATAAGGTGGTGGTATAGATATGTAGATGATATATTAGCATGCTTCGTAGGTACTGATAGACAAATTTCCAATTTCCTTAATTTTCTTAACTCTCTGCATCCATCAATTAACTTTACTGTAGAAACAGAAACTAACAACACCATTAATTTTTTAGATCTATCCATCTCTAAACTTAATAATACTCTTACATTCGACATCTTTAGAAAACCTACCTTTACTGACACTATAATTCCTAATAATTCCCGACATCCCTTTAAACATAAAATAGCATCATTTAATTTCTTAATTAATAGAGCTCTCAAGTTACCTTTAAGCCCCGAATCATTTCTCAAAGAAATGAGAATTATAAAACAAATGGCCGAAAACAATGGTTACTCGGCTACTTTAATTGATCAGTTATTAAAAAAACACAAATTTAAACAAGTTCAAAAATATATATATACACCACAAAATTCAGAAGACAATAAGCGGTTTCAATGTTTAACTTATTTTGGAATGATTAGCCTAAAGATCAAAAATATATTGGAAAAATGTAACGTTAAAGTAGCATTTAAATGTAATAATAAAATTTCAAACTTAATTTTTAACCCTAAAACTAAAATAGATATGATGAAAAAATCCGGCATTTATAGATTAACTTGCGAATCATGTAAAGGAATTTACATCGGTCAGTCTGGTCGTAATTTTGAAACACGTCTAAAAGAACACGAACGAGCATTTCGATTAAAACATAACAACTCAACTTTTGCTAATCATTTAATAGAAAATAATCATACTTTCGGCAAGGATGTACTTTCAGTAATCCACTTTACGGATAAAGGCCGTAAAATGGATTTACTGGAAGCGCTAGAAATTCATAAAGCCAAAATTAATCCCGGTTTTTCCCTTCTTAATGACCAGGCTGACCTGATGTACTCTCATCTTTTCGAAGGCATATAAATAACACCTGTTAATTAATTTTAAGTACTTTATGTTTGATAATGAACAGTGAATATTCGAAACTATAGTCACAGCAATAAATATTTTATGTGGTAAAACAAAGTTAAAGTGTTTTAATTATCTTATTAAAATGTACCACCAAGTTAACGCCGACATCATTCAAGAATTAAAATGCAATTGTTGTTCATAGAATTGAAACTTGCTAATTTATGTTTTTGAGGATGGTGGAAATGATTGGGGATTATTGAATCGGTGTAACAGGGTTTTCTAAAAAGGTAAGTTAGTCATTGGTTAATGGAAATGTCGAGGAAATTGATTGAGTTGTTAAATTTTGTTTGTACTGTAAAGTTGATCGAAAGGTGAATTTAGAAATTGATTCATTTGTCTGTCGGTACCTTTAAAGCGTGCTAGGATATCGTTCACACACCTAGGCTGGTTTTTGCCTAACCGTGGATTTAATATTTGTTTAGTTAATTTTTCCATAAACATTTCTGCTATCAATAGACTAACAGGTGAGCCCATTTTAAGACCTTCGTTTTGAATATAAAATTTATTATTAAATGTAAAAAAAAGTTTTATTCAAGTATGGTTTTGATCGATTGTTAGGAAGTTTGTTTTTACTATAGGGTTAACGTTATTAGTATCTAGATGTTTTATGCAGTCTTCAGCTAAAATTTTAGCAAACATATTAGTGGCATCAAAGGATCTAGCTTACTATTTTTATTTAGGATTATTTTCGTTAGTGTTTGTGTTAGATCTATTGAGTTTTTAATGAAATAAGGATCTTTTAAATTTGTTAGAGATCTAAAAATTAAAGACAGTTCTATTGCGATTTCTCTTCTTAGTGTGTTGATGTATGAAACTACTGGACGTAAGTGTTCGTTTTATTTATGTATTTTTATAAATCCATAGAGTCTCTGAGCTGTTGGGTTTATTGAAAAGAGTTTATGTTTTGATGAGTTAGTATATAAGGAGTTTTGTTTGTTAATAAACGATTCGATTTGTTTAATGTAGCTTGTTGTAGGGTCTTTTTGGATTTCGGTTATGTTTGAGGAGATGATTTTTTTGTATATAATATTCGTTGTGTAAAATTATGCTGGAATTTCCTCTCTAATAATTAGATTGTTTGTTTTAAGCTAGTTTTTTATGGTCTTTACTAATTTATCATCTGGAGAAGACACGGAAGGTGCTTCTTTAATCATTTATGGCACTTTTTGTTTGTTCAAAAGTAGAATTATGACAAATTTTAAGAGCGATTTTTACCTCAACTATTAATTGTTCTTTAAAAGATGTAACATTGATATGTAGAGAAAAAAGTCCTGAGTTAATTGAAGAAAGGTTCTAAGTGTTTTAATCAAAGGAATATCTTTACTGAAGAATTGATTTTTATTTTTTCAAGAGTAGTTTTGTGACAATTTTTAAAAGCAATTTCTGCCTCAACTATTAATTATTCTTTAAAAGATGTGACATAATATGTGGAGAAAATTTAAGTCCACAGTTAAGTACGAATATTTCTATATAATATCTTATTATAAAAGAAATACATACTTACCTCTAATGCAAACTAGAACATTTTTGAACTCAAAAATATTTAATGTTTCATTTTAGTCACTTTCCTTTTACCAAACTAGATTTGTTATCACTCTATATTATATTTTAAAGAAAAATAAAAAATGAAATAATTCTTTAATTCAAGGTAATTGGAAAATAATTCAATGTCAGTAATAATACGAGGGACTTCCTGAAAGTAGTACCAGTGCGGAGCGCTGGCGAATAGAGTAGCCGCTGGACGTGTGCTAACATGTTCAGTTGTATTTTCAGCTATCTATATGCAAAGTTACATCTCGCTAGTATTGACTGTGCTGTTATGGAGGTGTTTTTATCGTTCAAGAAAATAAAGAACGCCGCCAGTTGTGAAGTTAGGGCTGTGATTGGATTTTTCAATGATTTATCAATGGAAGAAATATGCAATCTTGCGATATTCACTGCCAATTGAAGGATGTGTATGCAGAAAATGTTATCGACTGTTCAAGGAATCGAAATTTTAATTTAGGAAGAGAGAACACTCATGATTTCTAGCGTTTGGGACTGCCATCAGTCATTAAGGTCGAACTTTGAATCATTCACACTAAGGCTGGAAGACTTAGCTCCTTCAGTTTACCATCTGTTTACGAAACTCAAAGAGAGAAAAGAAATTTGAAAGAAATGAAGAACTGAAAGGCGGTAGCTCATCCCACGTTACGACAAATGCTTAAATTAGTATTAACGTTAATATTTGGTAATATTCACTTGTTTTTTTTTTATATTCTTAATCGTGTAGTAATTTCCTGATGGCCCTCGTATTCAGTCACTAATTCTTTTTGCGTGTGATTTAATCAACAAATCTGCGCGTTACGCGTCCGTAAATCAAACGCACAATCCTCCGCTTTATTAATCTAATTGCGCTGCCCTTTTCGGCATTAATTGCAGGGCCGCCAATTGCAATCAGCGAACCGACGGTCGAATCGGGCGCCAAATATTCCGCGTGCCCGCGGCGATTCCCCTAATTAAATTGAAACAAACAAACACACATTTCTACAGAAATTAAAACGTATAATGTCATTAAGTTGATACATATGTACATTTTTTTTCGTTTATAATATATTACACAAAAGATTCGCTCGAACGTATACAAAAGAAAAACATTTCGGGGGGGTAGAGAGGGGAAAAAGAAAACAACATGGAATATACGTGTACATGTTGCGGCCTTAATATATATTTTACATTGGCTTTATACAGGAGGTTATAAATGATATTATGGAAATTATTATTTGCACATACCCTCTATAATTATGTTATTTTTTTTTTATTGGTTTTAAAAGTAGATCACAATTAATTAAGGTAACTCTCTTTTTTTTTGTAGTTTGATGACGTGATGTGTTGACAAATGCTAAATTAGTAACAAATAATTTATTATAGTTGATACCAAGAGAGATTAATGTAATGTTTACAATGATGCTATGTGAAATGTGAAGAATAAAGTGATTAAATTACTGAAATGTAAAGACTTGTTCTCTCCTTTTTTTATATACTAGGGTTATTTAATTGATGAAACTCCATAATTTATTGTAATAATAGGATTATATTTAACTTGATTGAAACACTTGAAGACCTTTTTAAACTACTTTTTAGTAGAAAAGAAAGTGTTTTAATTAAGTTATTATCATCTTCATAAAACTCACTCGATCAAAAATGGTGTTATTTTTATTTATGCCTATTTAGTCATAAAATATCTCTCTTGGTAAGGACTATAATTATAATTTTAACGTCCAACGTACGAGAACTAAAAAGCGCATTGTAGATCAGTTTATATAAATATTAAAATTAATACACAAGCTATAATCTTGATAATTACTTATTTTTAGATTAATGCACTTTGTGTAAAAAAAAAACATTGAAAATTATAAGTGCATTATTCAAATAGTTTCACAGTTTCATACTTTATTTCATTCAATGTACTTACAAAATATAATAATAAGTTTATTCCAGACTTATTATTATATTTTGTAAGTACATCACTTAAATTTTCTTCAAGTTTCAAATACTAAATCAGAAAATTTTATGCAGATAAGGTAATTACGGTTTTCATTTTAAAGTTTAAATAATATTTTCATTAATGTACATTTTTATTAATGGTAATATTTACAAAATTCAATTTTATTATTATCGTTTTCAAGTTTTATAACCAATATTTACGTACGTGGACTATCTTTTTCTTTTGTTTCTATTGATTCGCTTTTCGACACTTGTCAACTTTATATAAATGAAATGATTATTTCGATTAATATCAATATCAATTTTCTTATTTTAGTGAATCTATTATTTATTAAAAGTATTCTTTCAACAGGTTGAGTTTTATCAGAGTGGTTATAAGAAAATATTGGCAATTATATAAATAATGTAAGTAATAGTAATGGTAAAGTGTAATGGATCAGAAAATTGTTTGATATTAAAGGCGTTAAATTTAGTCATAACACAATATTACACTTCTTTCGTTATACAAATATGCTGGAAATAATTGAAGCTTTTTAGGTAAATTCATTTTGGAATTTATTAGTGTGTGGTTGAAACAATTATCTTATAATTCAATTGATAAAATCCAACCTGTACATTATAATTATATACAAAAATAACGCATAAATAAATAATAATAAACTTTATATTACATAAATACAATTGATAATAGTACGTTGTTTTATAAACCACCTGGTGGATTTACTTTCAAGAGCCCAGACTGTGTCCGTGATTAGCTAAATGGAAATAGGGTGTGTAACTGCCGGAGCCCGTCGCCTGTAGGGGGTAAACGCCGCCGTAAGGTACGTGATGCGAATACAGGAGGCCGGAGTGCGTGTGGTGGCCGGGGAAGGCCGGGAACGACCCGGAGGCGCCGACGTTGGGCGGCGGCACCGTCGGCGAGTTGACGTCCATGCCCGGATTCTGTTTCTTCCACTTCGTCCGCCGGTTCTGAAACCAGATTTTCACCTGCGTCTCGGTCAGGCTCAGGCTGAGGGCGAGATTGAGGCGCTCGCAGACGCTCAGGTAGCGGGTGGTTTTGAATTTGTTCTCGAGGGCGACCAGCTGCTCGTAGGTGAAGGCGGTGCGGGCGCGGCGCGGCTTCCCCGTGTTCTGCGACTTCGAGTCGCTCTTTTTCTTCTTCGAATTAGGGTCCTTCAGGTCGTCGCTGATGTCGCTCTGCATGTCATCGTCATCATCCGAATGATGTTCTTTCCCTGAAAAAAAAAAAATAGATAATCAACAATTTTATTATTAATAAAAGTCTAGAACTCTCAACATATTATTTATTTCTGTATCGTATTCTTGACATATCCCAATAAAATAATCATTGCCCTATCGTACTCTTAACCTACGTCAATATTTTATTCATTGCTCTAGCCTTAAGAACATAAAAACTAATTGATTATTCTTAAATATACTTCCAACATTTTCGCCTCTCAAGAAAAAAGAAACAAATTCATCTACTCAAAATTAGATAAATGTATTCAAAAATTAAGTAAACCGCAAAATTATGTGAAAATTCTAGATATTTCTAAATATAAATATTCTGAAGTACCTTAAGATTCAAAAGATTTTAAAAATTCAAAAGATTCTAATGGTTATAAAGATTCTAAAGAGTTTAAAGATTCTAAAGATTCCAAGAATTCCAAAGATTTCAAAGATTCTAAAAATGCTAAAGATTATAAAAATTCTAATGGTTATAAAGATTCTAATGATTTCAAACATATATTTTCGATTTGATGGAAAATTAGATTTTGGTTTTACTAGATAAAAAAAATATGTTTTATTTTTTTGTGCGAAAACCTTAAAAGATATCAAATATTATTAGGATACAAAAAAGTTTTAAAATTAATTGGTCTTTCAAGAAATATTTTTTTAGCTTTTATTCGATGCACTAATAAAAAAATATTTTAGTTTTTAAGTGGTGGTACTACTGTTTTTTATACTTCCTGTCAATCACTAATGACCATAATAACTGAAATGATGTATTATATTATGGTAGTTATTAATAATAAATTTCATTCAAATCGAATAAAGCGTTCAATTGTTATAAACAAAAGAAATACATTTTTTGAAACTTTGAAGACAAATTCCGGCTTAACCATAAATTTTTGGATATAGATAAGTTGTGTTAAATCATCATATTTTGACCCCAGAAATATATGTTCCAGCCATTTCCCCACATTAACGGGACACCCTGTATATTGTAATAATATAAAGAATCCACAGATATATCTTTTAAGATTCTAAAAACTATAAAGTTTGTCAAGATTTTAAATAATAATTTTAAACATTTTTAAGATATACACGATTCTAAAGATAAAGATTCTGATATGTCTTGAGATTCTAAAGATTTAAAGATTCTAATGATTCGAAAGATTCTAATGGTTCTAAGGATCTAAAGATTCTAAAGATTCAAAAGATTTAAAAGATTCAAAAATACAAAAGATTCAAAAGATTCTAAAGATTCTAAAGATTCAAAAAATTCAAAAGATTCAAAAGATTCTAAAGATTCTAAAGATTCTAAAGATTCTAAAGATTCTAAAGATTCTAAAGATTCTAAAGATTCTAAAGATTCTAAAGATTCTAAAGATTCTAAAGATTCTAAAGATTCTAAAGATTCTAAAGATTCTAAAGATTCTAACCAAACATCTACCAATCTCGAAGTCTCGAGGTGAAGAAAAAGGGAAGAAGCCAGAGATATTATTATTAAGTTGAATATTTAGCTATAATTTTAATTATGTGTATATGTTATTTCTTAAATATAATATTTTTTACTACTATATGTAATCATTGTAAAATTATTATTAGTTATGATGTATTGACTTGTCTTATATTGTTGTAAACAATGAGAAAGACCAATAAATTCTTATTCTTATTATTATTTACAATGTATATATCTATATTATATCTATATTATCTAAGAGTTGTAACGATTCTAAGGATTCTTTAGATTCTAATGGTTCTAAATATTTTATTGGTTCTCAAGATTCTAAATATTATAAAAATTCTAAATCTAAAGATTCTATAGATTTTCAAAAATTTAAAAATTTGAAGATTCACAAAGGTTCTAAAGATTCTAAATATTATAAAAATTCTAAATCTAAAGATTCTAGAGACTTTCAAAAATTTAAAAATTTGAAGATTCACAAAAGTTCTAAAGATTCTAAATATTATAAAAATTCTAAATCTAAAGATTCTATAGATTTTCAAAAATTAAAAAATTTGAAGATTCACAAAGGTTCTAAAGATTCCAAATATTCTAAGAAGAATTCATAGCGTCCAGAATGTAATAATTCTACAAATATATTTTTCAAGATTCTAAAAACTTTAAAGATTGTGAAGATTTAAAATAATAATTTTAACATTCTAAAGATTTACACGATTCTAAAGATTCTGAAGTACCTTATGATTCTAAAGATTAAAAAGATTATAATAATTTATAAGATTCTAAACATTCTAAATGAGCTAAAAATTTTAAGGATTCTAATGGTTATGAAAATTCTAAAGATTCTAATGGTTCAAAATATTCTGAATTTTGAACACTGAATAAAACACTATGTTTTTAACCACTATAATTTATTATAATATATAAATATATTACAATGTGTACGACTTAAGTTTCGACTTTTGACGGTCATTATCAAGTGAAGTCAGTAATGACCGTCAAAAGTCGAAACTTAAGTCGTACACATTGTAATATATTTATTTATTTATGGACATTCCAAATATTTACACGATTGTAAACATAAAGGATTCAACTATTCTAAAAATTCTAAGATTAAGCAACTAGAAAAACTGTAGGAAACTTACAGCAGGTTAAACACAATTTTTACTCAGTATAACTCAAGTAAAAAATCGAATGACTTTAAGATTCTGAAGTTTTTTTTAAAATGCTAGCACGCCTAAATTTAGAGATAACCTCATGCAAAGCGAGAGTTTGTTTGCAATTGCAATTGAGTTACTTTAAGGCATTTAAAAATAGAAAGAAAATTGCCATCTACTCGTAACTATAGAAATGTATACAAAATTAAGTCTACTACAAAATATATTACAAATTTAAAAATTGGAACGAGTAAATTTAAAGATAATTAAATGCAAAGCCAAAGTTTATTAATAATAAAAACTGCGTTAATTTAAGACATTAAGAAATTAGGAAAACAATTGCCATCTAGTTAAAACTACATAAATTTATTCATAGTCAAAGTAATATAAGAAATTTATATGAAATACAAATATTTTCAACCTTAAATTTAGCTATAATTCAATGCAAAGGGAGAGTTTGTTAAAAATGGCAGCTGCGTTCATTAAAGATGTTTAAAATTTAGAAAAAAACAATTACCATCTTCTCGAAACTAAATAAATTTATTCAAAATTAGGTAATCTATAAATTTAGTTTAAATCTAAAAAGTCTGTTTGTCTAAATTTAGAGTTAATTTACTGGAAAGCGAAAGTTTGTTAATAATTAAAATAGCGTTCATTTAAGACGTTTTAAAAATAGAAAATCCGTCGCTATCTACTTAAAACTATACATTTTATTTCAAAATTAAATAATATTTGTAATTTATTTAAAATCCGGAAATTTTATATGCCTAAATTTCGACATAATTCATTGCAAAGTGAGGGTTTGTTAATAATTAGAATTGAGTTCCTTTAAGGAGTTTAAAAAATAGAAAAACAATTGCCATCTACTCGGAACTATTTATAATTTATTCAAAATTAAGTAATCTACAAAATATATTACAAATCCAAAAATTGGCATTCCTAAATTTAAAGATAATTCAATGCAAAGCGAGAGTGTGTTAGTAATTTAAACACCTTTAATTTAAAGCGTTTAGAACATAGAAAAAACAATTGCAATGTACTTGAAACTACATAAATTCATTCAAAATTAAGTAATCTGCAAAGTTTATTTAAAATACAAAAAGTTTCATTCCTAAATAAAATCCGGAATTTTAGTATGCCTAAATTTGAGATAATCCAATGCAAAGCGAGACTTTCATAACAACTACAAGTGCGTTAATTCAAGCCGTTAAGAAAATATAAAAACAATTGCTGTTTGCTCAAAACTACATAAATTAATTCAAAATTGAGTAATCTATGAAATCCATTTAAAATCAAATTATTTAGCATGTCAAAAGCAAAACGGAATTTTGTTGATAATTGAAGTTTTGTTTATGTAAAGCGTCAAAAAGATAGAAAAACAAATGCCATCTATTCAAATGTATATAGATTTCTTTAGAATTAATCAATTTATGACATTTAGTTAAAATCCAGAACTTTTGCTTGCCTAAATTTAGAGATAATTCAATGCTAACCGAGAGTTTGTTAATAATTAAAACAGCGTTAATTTAAGGCGTTTAAAAATAGAAAAACAATTGCCATCATCTCAAAACTACATAAATTTATTCAAAATTGAGTAATCTATTTAGTCTATTTAAAATACAATTATTTAAGATACCCAAATTTGAAAACAATTCCATGCAAACGAGAGTTTGTTGATGAGTGAAATTGTGTTTACTTAAGGCAAAAAACAAATGCCATCTATTTGAACGTACATAAATTTCTTAGGAATTAAGCAATTTATGAATTTTAGTTAAAATCCAGAACTTTTTCTTTTCTAAATTTAGAGATAATTCAATGCAAACCGAGAGTTTGTTAATAATTACAAGTATTGTTTTGAGGCGTTTAAAAAATTGAAAAATAATCGCTATCTACTCAAAACTATACAAGTACTTCAGAATTAAGTAATCTGCGAAATTTACTTAAAATCTAAAATTTTAATATGCCTAAATTTAAAGATAAACAATTCCAAAGTTAGAGTTGATTAATAAGTCCAACTGCATTAATTTAAGGCGTTTAAAATATAGAAAAATTATTGCTTTTTATTAGAAAATAGAAAAACAACTGCCATCTAGTTAAAACTACATAAATAATTTGTTCAAAATTAAGTAACCAATGAATTTTTTTAAATCCAAAAATGTTCATGGTAAAATTTATATATAATTCAATGCAAAGTGAGAGTTTGTTAATAATTACAATTGAGTTCCTTTAAGGTGTTTGAAAAATGGAAAAACAAATGCCATCTACTCGGAATATATTCAAAATTAAGTAATATATAAAATATATTACAAATCAAAAAAGTGGCATACCTAAATTTAAAGATATTTCAATGAAAAGCGAGAGTTTGTTAATAATTAAAACTGCGTTCATTTGAGGCGTTTATAATTTATTTAAATTAAAAAAAAATTATGACTAAATTTGTTAATAATTGCAACTGCGTTATTTTATTAGGGCGTTTAGAAAATAACAACTTCCATCTACTTGAAACAATACAAATATATAGTTAATCCAATGCGAAGCAAAAGTTTGTTATTAATTAGATTTGATACATTAAAGGCGTTTAAAAGATAGATAAAACAATTTCCATCTGCATAAGTTTGTTCAAAATTAAGTAACGTAAAGAAATTTTTAAAATATCTAAAAATCCGCATGCAAGAATTCAGATATAATTCAAACAAAGCAAGAGATTGTTAATAATTACAACTGCATCCATTTAGAGTGCTTAGAAAATAGCGAAACAATTTCATTTTTCTTAAAACTACATAATTGTATTTAAAATTAAGTCATCTGCGAAATTTAGTCAAAACACATATATTTGGTATACCTAAACTTGAAGTTAATTTATTGTGAAGCGAAAGTTTGTTAGTAATTACAATTGCGTTTCTTTGAGGCGTTTAAAAAATTTAAAAAAACAATTGCTAATACTTATTGAGCTACCGTCTTGATGGAAATAGATATGTAATTTATGTAATATGTAATTTGTGTCAATATGGAACATAGCAAATCTTTTCCTTCGCCAAAATTAAAAACAATTGCAATCTACTCGAAGCTAAAAAATTTACTTAAATTTGAATAATTTCTGAAATTTATCAGACATTAAATATATGGTATGCCTAAATTTTGGGATAAAATAAATAAAAATAATGAAAAGCCAGAGTTTGTTAATAATTAGAACTGCGTTGTTTTTAGACGTTTAAAAATTAAAAAAAACGATTTCCATATTCTCAAAACTACACAAATTAATTTTAAATATAAAGTCTACGAAAAGTAGTTAAAATAAAAATTTTGTTATATCTAAATATAGAGATAATTCAATGCGAAACAAGAGTTTGATAATTGAAAAACGATTGTAATTTTTCTTGAAACTACACAAATTTGTTCAAAATTAAATAATGTTCGAAATTTAGTTAAAACCTAAAAATCGACATTTTTTAATTTAGAGATAATTTAATGCAAAGAGTGTTATTAATTTCAACTGGGTTAATTTGAGACGTTTAAAAAAATATAAAAGCAATTGTCATCTACATAAAAATACATAAATTTATTCAAAATTAAACAATCTACAAAATTTAGATAAAAAATCTGAGTTGAACTTAGAGAAAATCCAATGCGAAGCAAGAGTTTGTTAGTAATTATAACTTCGAACTTGACAATATCAAATGAAATGTCAGTGGTATCAATTGTAACTTGGGGTAAATATTCATTTTCTAATTTATCGATACTCCATGTACCTCATGTACTCTTTTGTACTTTTCTATATTAATTACACCAATTTCAGAGCGGAATACAGCACTCACTGGTTTGTGATCACTTAACTGTAGGCCCGTGTGACATCTGTATATTCTTGGAATATTCCTTTACCTTTGTAGAATATGCGATCTGTCCAAGCTCTCCAGCCTTTTCACTTGAATCATAATGATCTGTATCCACATCGTATTTCTATGTTAGTTGGAAAGTAACTAAACTAATCAATGATTTTAATTTCTGTGCTGATAATTCCATAACTCGGTAATTTAAGTCTCCTAACCAATATACTTGATCATGATCTTTTATTGATTGAGGGTACCGTTTAAAATTAATTTTAAAGTTAATATCATTATAATCCTAATTTCTTCTGTCAACTTCTTCTACATGAGCTTCCTAATGTGAGTCAACAAAACAAAGAGTAATATTGTGCTAATAGCAACTCCACCTTTATTACCCATTTTGCCTAACATAATCAATACATTGCTCACATTTTCATAATGAGTGTAATTAATCATAACTGCTAATTGAATTCCCTTTAGCCTTTGAATTTATAGACATTTCCAATACTTTTCACCATTCTGCTTCTCTTGTGGTGTCATTAAACAAAAATGCTTCTCTACTGAGATCCAATTCTTGAAATCATATAGCATAAATATCCGGAGGATCTTTGTCAGATTCCAGCCATTGCTTTAATTTTTAGGTGGAGGTTTTCCATTGACATTCCAAGTACCCACAAAAACCGTAAATTATTGTTGATGAGTGTAGTCTGTTTGTTTAGCTGATACTTCAGCAATGACTCCCTATTGAGCCATTTTTTGCCTCGAAACAGTAATATCACAGTGTTCATCGTCCATGTGTGTCTAAATGTATGTTTTTGAAGCAGCGTACTTTTGTAATTATAACTTTGTCCATTTAAGGTTTTCAGAAAATAGAAAATAAAAAGCCATCTACTCAAAACTACGTATATTTATTAAAATTTAAATAAACTAAAAAATTTAGTTAAAATCCAAAAATATAGTATGCCTAAATTCAGAGATAATTTACTACACAGCGAGGTTTTTTTTAAATAATTACAACAGCGTTCATTCTGTCTACTGAAAAAAAAATAGCAGTTTTGAATTTAGAGATAATTCAATGCATAAACAGAGTTTGTTAATAATTACAACTGCGTCAATAACTAGAATGTATATAGACTATCTATATAGACTATCTATATACATTCTAGTTACAACAAATAAAAACACTGTTACTCCTAACTTTACTTATTTATTTGTAACGTTAGATATATATTTCAAGACACAAGCTGCTTTTATACATTCTACTATTTTTTTTTGTATTCATGTATTTGTATTATTATTTATGCTGTAATTGGTACTTAGTTTCTTGTATGGACAATTAATATTGTTATTATTATTATTATTATGTTCATCTTTATTATTATCTGCCCACGTAGATATTAATTATTCCGTTATTGCACGTCTGTAAATAATTGTGTTAAATGTTGCCGTTCATTATCCTGCGGCCTATGCCAAATCGCCATTAGGCGTCGGTTGTTTACATTGCGGCGTGGGATTTTAATTGCTTTTTGGCAAAGTGCAATGTTTCAATTTCACAGCTGAAATAAATAACGAGGACTTTTAAACGGCCATAAAATCGTATTTCCTGGACGCGTGTACATTAAATGCATTGTCGACCGTAAACGCTGTAAGAATATTATTGCAAACTTTATATTTTCGACATAACAAAATCATCAAATAGCATTTAGACCAGAGAACAAACTTTCAAATATACTTTTTAACGCGACATACATAACTTAATCAATTAAAAAATTGGGAGTGCATATACCAAATTTCATGTTCCGAATGTTCCGAATAGTAATAGTATGTAGGACAGACAGGTAGGAGTTTTGAGAAGAGATACAGTGAACATTCAGATTTAGATATACAATAAATTCTTTTTTCTACTCCCATAGTAGTATGTAGGCAATAACGCAATCGTTTGTTGATTAGTAACCATGGCATTATGATACATGCACGTAATGAAGAAAAAACTAGCACGTAATATATTACGTAACCCTTATTATTACGAAACTCAAATCAAGTAGCCTAGACAAATGAATTTGACATTTATCGTTGTTGACATTGACGTTATTTTGGTTTAATTATTATTAATAATTCATTTAATTATTGTTAAAATGAGTGAAAGTGACTCCACCAAGAAATTGTTGGAACTCCACCAGAAATTAGGCGACTAGCAGAACATACCGCAGCGGATCTTCTCCCGGAAAAATCCAAAAAGCGTTATGAAGTGGTTTACGGTAAATTCATGGATTGGCGTATGAATAGTGTTCAGTCTTTTTCGGAAAATGTGTTATTAGCCTATTTTGGGGAAATAAGTAAGAAATACAAACCCTCATCTCTTTGGGCCATATATTTGATGCTGCGAAGTGTTTTAATAGTAAACATAACCTCAATATTGCAAAGTATTCCAAATTATAATGAATGGGAGTAGAAAAAGTATAGTACACAACTCGACTTGTAAGTCACTTACGTACTCGTGGAATTATTGCACTCGCCTAACGGCTCGTGCGCAACTTTTCCACTCGTACGTAATATATGACTTACAACTCTCGTTATGTAATATACTATTTCAAATCATATCTTAGAGTGTAATCATTTATTTCCACATATTGATAATTTAAAATTTTTACATTTTTGCAATTAAGTAAGTGGGTGGCCACTATTCCACCCATGAATGACAACAACATAAAAAACTATTTTACAATAATAATATAATTTCACTTGTCTTGATGGCATTTTTGTTAAATAGTCGTTTATAATGTGATAACTGGAGCGTTAGTGGACACCTACCCACCCTACACATACATTTAAACTTAACTACAACACTGTTTTAAATTCCTGAACAACATCAACACAAACTGTTGCTGTTTTTAAGAATTAAAATTAATGTATGGCAATTACAAAATGTTTTTTTTTCTAATTTTGTAATCACTAGGCAGTCACTAAATTACCTGAAAACGACAGCAGTGTTTGTTCTGATATTCATGAAATGAAATCTAATGTTGTAACTTAGGTTTCAATGTATATGTAGGGTGGGTGGGTGGCCACTATCTCACGCTCTAACCACAACATCATAAACATCTCTTTGACAGTAAAAATATTGTTTCATATATCTTGATGGAACTTTTGTATTGTAATATAGTCGTTATAATATAAGAACTAGAGGGTGGTATAGTGGCAACCCATCCACCCTACATATGCACTTAAATTTAACTACAACATGTAGGGCGGGTGGGTGGCCACTATTCCATCCTCCACGATTTGCAATGCCAAGTTGAGCAATTCTAGTCTAGCACCGGCAAAACTAAGAGAACACTTCTTTAATCTGCATGGAAATTACATAAATACAACACTCGCTGAATTCAAGGTGAAGAGGGCCAGATTTGATGAAAAGGGTAGTCTGCCTGTCCTCGGCTTTGTACCCATCGATAAATCGATCCTTACAGCATCGTACGAAGTCGCTTACCTTATCGCAAAGCAGGGAAAACCACACAATATTGGTGAAAAACTCATATAAACAGCCGTGTCGAAGATGGCGAATATCTTGCTGGGAAAAGCGGCTGAAGTTAAGTTATCCCAAATTCCTCTTTCAAATGACACCATCAGTGACAGAATAGACGAAATGAGCAAAGATATCTTGGCCCAAGTAGTAGCAGATCTGATTTCAAGCCCGGCAAAATTCAGCCTTCAACTCGACGAAACTACAGACGTTTCCAGTCTCAGTCAGCTTGCAGTATTTGCGCGCTATGTGAAAGACGACGTTATAAAGGAAGATTTTTTATTATGTAAGCCTCTTATAACAACAACTAAGGCAGCCGATGTAAAGAAACTTGTGGATGACTTCTTCAAACAAATTAATCTTTTGTGGGATATGGTTTCTGCAGTTTGTTCGAACGGAGCTCCAGCCATGCTGGGAAGAAAGTCTGGTTTTGGTGCGCTAGTGAAAGCCGATGCACCACACATCGTTGTTAAATATTGTATTCTACACAGGCAGCAAAAACCATGCCTCCAAAACTGGCAAAAGTCTTAAAAATTGTAGTGGAATGCGTAAACTATGTGCGAAATAGTTCTCTGAGGCACCGCATCTTCAAGGAGTTGTGTAAAGAAATGGGTTCTGAATTCGAGGTACTTCTGTACCATTCAATCGTTCGGTAGTTATCCAGGGGACAGGTTCTGAATCGTGTTTTTGCCCTACTTGAGGAATTAGCTCTGTTTTTGCAAGAGCACCAACATGGTCATGCAGATTGCTTCAAAAATTCTGAATTTATTTTCATGTTTGCATACATAGCTGATATCTTCGCAGCTCTCAATCATCTGAATAAACAGATGCATGGCGATGGTGTCAACATCATCGAAGCGATAAGAAGCCCTGAAGGCGTTTCAAAAAAGCTACCTTCAAGAGAGGTATATCCAGCATGGATGAGGCAGCCGTTTACTTTTGGTGTTGAGAAAACAGATATCAATGATACAAACCTGGATGAAATCATTGAAATTCAGCAGAGCCAGGTTCAACAGCAACTCTTCAAAACAATAACGCTCTCACCGTTTTGGTGCCATCAAATAGTAACGTACTCTGCTATTGCGAAGAAAGCTCTGGAGATTTTGATACCGTTTGTGACAACATATCTTTGCGAGCAATCCTTTTCGAGGATGCTGGACATTAAAACGAAAAAAAGGAACAGACTTAGTTGCGAAAATGACATGCGAGTGGCACTTTCCAAGGTAAAGCCTCGCATTTCCGAACTGGTGTCTACAAGGCAATAGAAGCAGTCACACTAATTTTAAATTTTGTTCTTTGTTCTTAATGTTTGGTTCTTTGTTCGGAATGTTTTTTTCTATAATAGTTTTGTTTATTTTGTGGACCAATAAAATATATACCTATGTTTTGAATTTGAAAAATTATATTTTATTTTTCCAATTATAAGGGGTTCGGTGAATGCTCATATGAAACTGATGGGGTTCGATACCTCCATCAAGGTGACCTATCCGCATCCACCACTTATTCCTCGCTGAATAGAACATCTTCATTTAGGCTTGCAGGAGGGCCTCTCGGGTACGTGTGGCCTTCGTTGGTCAGGAACAATGACCTCCACGGTGCCTCCTAGGACCAGTACGGCAGGATTAGGCTTCAACCTCAGATAAAAGCCTCTTCCAGGCCTCGCGTTTACTATTAACGATGGCTAGCTTGAGCTAGGCCCAGGCACTAGATGCTGCGAACTCTTAGACTTCATATGGTCCCGCTTTGCCCTATTTTCCATGCGTCGGGCTTCCGTCACCTCTCGGGTCCATACAATTCGTCTCGAAGTTGGCTATGCGAGCATGGAAAATCTCCCAGTCCGCACGGTCCAGTTTCCAAATCGGACCCAAGGGTAGCCTAGGTAACAGCGCGCCGGATACCTTAAAATCGATGTGTCTATGATCGCTAAGAGATTTCGTGGTTTCGTCAACCTTCCATCCTACGATTCTAGGAAGTAGTGTAGCATCGACCAGGCTGAGATCGATAATTGTACGGATAATTGATGTTGAATTGCCGCGGACGAACGTCGGAGCATCGCCTTCGTTGGCCACCTCCAGGTCCAGGTTCGCCATGGTGTCCAGCAGCGGTAGGAAGCGGGCGTCTAGTCTGGTTTCGCCTCAGTGAGGTGACTTGGCGTTGAAGTCGCCGCCGATGACTGCCGGGCGGCCCGTCCTCAACGGACGATAGTAGAAAAGCGCTCCAGCCAGTCAATCCACTCATTCGCGGAAGCGTTAGGGGACGCGTAACAAGATGCTACGACCAAGCCAGCTACTTCCATCCATGTGATGCCAAGTCCTTGGCTTCCGGTTGCTATAGCTAGGTGCTTTATTCTGTCACTTAACTTGTTCACCGCGTCGCCGCCGTCCGAATCCACTATCCATGAATCCGTCGACTGCGGTGGCGTTGAACTCGCTGGCCAGGGTGGATGCGTGTCCACTAACCTACCTTCCCACCGCAACATCATAAACAACTATTTTACTGCTTTTTTCTCAGGTAATTAAGAGAACAAAAGCAGCGTTTGTGCTGATGTCCAAGAATATAAAATCAGTGCTGTGGTTAAGGTTCAATGTATATGTAGGGTGGGTGGGTGGCCACTATCCCACCCTCCAACGAAAACAACATAAACAATAATTTCACAATAAGAATATTGTTTCACTTGTATGGTTGGCATTTTTGTAAAACAGTCGATTATAATGTGAGAACTGGGGATATGATAGTGGCCACCCTCTCGCCCTACATATACATTTAAACTTAAGTACAACACTGGTTTTATTTATGAACAACATCAATACAAACTGCTGTCATTTTTAAGAATTATAATTAATTACCTGAAAACAACTGCATCGTTTGTGTTAACGTTCAGGAATGTAAATCTAGTGTTGTAATATAAGTTTTTATGTATATACGAGGTGTCTCTAAAAAAACAAAAATAAGTCGCAAGGTACTAAATCGGGCGAATACGGTGGGTGATCTCATTTTTGGCTAAAAACTCACGAACCACCGCATTGTCATGGTACAACACCCACGAATTGTTTTGAGCCAAATTTGGCCGCCAATAGTCATAGATAGATAGATATTCGTCTGTCTTGCAACACTGCATCCTTTCGCGATCAATGTTTTCTTCAGTTTTTGAAGTGGAAGGGCGTCCTTCACACTGTCTCGTTCTTCCTTGAATCGAGTTACCCACTTGTGAATAGCAGTTTTTTTAAGGAATCATCTCCATAAACTGTATTCAAGTCCGTCAAAATTTGAGTAGGAGTTTTACCAAGTTTTGTGAGAAATTTAATGATGTTTCGCTGTTCCTCATTAGAAGAAATCTCCATGATGGCGACGCGATACTTAGAAAGGGTTAAGAAAAAAATTCACACATCCGTACAACAGACTCAGAAGCCGATGAAACTTGGACTGAGGTTCAGTTGGAGTAAAAAGGGGCGAGGTCACTGGCTTGCCCCCACTACTCCACAACAAACCGTGGGGAGGGAATTCCGCGAACTTTTTAGGAACACCTCGTATAGCCTAGTGTCTACTATTTCAATCTCCAATCATTATATTAACATCCGTTTAGCAAAATAAAACAACTTTGATACTTTTAGGGTTTTTGGGACACCCTGTATATTATGAAAGTAATTTTAAAAAGTAGCCCTAATGTGCAGTATAGCGTGAATAACCCTGTATATTGGAGTACAATTATATGCCACCAAAAATTGTATATTAACTACAGAAGGAAAGCATAACCACGAATTTACCGTTATCTCCACTACTTGTAGAAGTGGCCCAGGCACATTTTAAAGAAGAATTATTTGCTACCAAGAGTAATTTTTTACCTTGCGCTAATTTTTGATGCAGAATGATGTGTTTTGCATATGGATCTGTTACAATGTCAATTTCTAAACATGGTCAATTAAATTAATGATAATTTGAAGAAGTGTGGTATTGTTAAATAGGTTTGCGAACTTTTGACTACAATAAAAAGAAGAAAAGTAGCATATCATGCGGAATCAAAAATATTATATACTTCAAGTAATAATAGAAGGCAAGATTGAAGAATAATGAGGAATAGGAAGAAAAAAGTCGTGGCTTGGGAATATAAAACTATGGCCTGGACAGAATACTATCGGTAGTTTATACACACAGAAGTTCAGAAGAAGAGGATCATATTGTCGCAAACACCCGTTGATGCAAAAATGCATCAAAAGAAAAAGAAGAAGGTGCAATATTTGTGGAAAAAAATTGGTTTGCAATTTAAGACTACCATTGGGATTTAAGAAATATTTTGCAAAAAGTATTCTAAAATGAAATAGACTTTGATTACTTAGAAAAGCATCTGGAAATAAGGTATAGTTAAACATACCTTAAAGATGTTTGTTTATAGCTTAAAAACTATTGTTTAATTTGTTTAAACAACTCGCATATTTTGATACAACTGAGAAAACCTTGGAAAATTTTTTTTTAAGTATTTGTAGATGAAATAAAAATAGCAAAACACAAAATTCGTTGACACATACTCAACTAATCATATAGTAAACACTTTGGGATTAAATCTGCCAAAAGGGCGGTTTTTAAAAATAGTTGAGAAGAATATTAAAGAAGTTACAAGCTATGAAAAGTATTTATCGCACAAGATAAATCCAGAGCGCTGAAAATGTGAAAGGTACGGATATATTCGATGTCAGAAAGTGGGCTGATAAGCACCAAGTTCTTATAAGAAAAACAAGCATCGATATGTGATGGATATTTTGACGAAAGGTCATGATAATTGCTGTTTGATCTGGTGTTTATCAAAACAGGAAATTGCTTATTCGAACTGTGACAGCAGAGCATTATACTATTTTCCAGATGCAACACATAATATCAATACCAACTTATTACGGTACACTTAGAAGATTTCTAGAGGAAAATTGAATGATTATTTATAACAACATATTAATTGGATCAAAAAAGCAGTATTAATATTGAACAAACTTTTGATGTGCAATATCCACAGAAAAAAATCTCCCTTACATTGATAAAATCATGCATTCTAACAATTATTGCGAACATTTGATTAAAGAAGCGCTGCTGTGATATTTTTCGCCTACTTCTGTCTTTCCCAAAATCAATGAATGGATCTGAAGGAATTATTCGTAACCAGAAATATTGATATCAACTTTAAATTACGTACTAAGTTTTGCTAAATAAAATAATCTATTTTAAATATATGTTATGCTAACATAAACCAAAAAATTATAGTTTGGGTATAGTAAAACACTTGTTTTGTTCCATATTTTTATTTTCAGTTGCCTGACACGTGTTTCGATCCGTTAAGATAATTTTCAAAGGTAAAACTGATGGAAACACGTGTCAGGCAACTGAAAATAAAAATATGGAACAAAACAATCCGAAAATTTGGTTCCATCAAGAAAGTATGATTAAAAATGTTGAATACAAAAAATTATAGATAATATGAATGTTTTCGGATGTGGATGAGGATACTTGCCTTCCCAACATCACGGTGCAAAAAGGGTTTAAGATGAAGAATATAATTTGTAATTGTGAACTCCGTCCGTGCTTCTTTCATTTAAAATTTTACGTATATTTTTTTGTAATTAATGTATTTTTAAGAAAGGAGACCAAAGATCTAAATAAATTAATCAATCAATTACAAACCAGAATGTATTTGATGAAGACCGTCCGAAAGAATAATAATATCGTCTATTTTTGGCAAATAAAACAGACGATTTTGTCTTTATCTGTCAACTTAATAATATAACTAATAAGGGCAGTAATCTGCTACCACGAAATAAGAAAACTTTAGATCCATATAGATAGATTATAAGTTGTTGACATGTTTACTAGTTTTTTTTTTAGAATTTCTACTAAATGGTTTAATAATAATAATAACTTTATTAACAGGATTCCCCTTATGGAAAGAAAAAACTTAATATTATTTCTCTTCCAGATTTTAATATTGTTTTATAAATTGCAAAGATTTCCTTCAGGGCTCAAAAATTTAAAAAAAAATCTTTTCCAGAACATTTTTCGAGAGTTCAAAAATTTCCAGTAACTTTTATTCAGATTTGGAGGCTATAGATTTTTTTAGAAAATTTGCTCCTAAAAATCTAGACTCTTTTCAGTCATTTCGCCTCGGCGGAGGTTTAAAAGTTGAAGTGAAGAAATAAAAAAATGCATTCGTCAGTTTGAAAAATCGTAAAGAATTCTTTTTTAGTTGTATTAATCTGAAAATTACTGAAACTTTTCATTATTATTCTGATTTTGATTTTGTAAAAAAATAATTGACGTATATGATCAATAAATAAAATGGCGGAGGTTGAAAAGTTGAAATGAAGAAATCAAAAAATGCATTGTTCGGTTTAAAAAATTGTAAAAAAATTATTTTCAGTTGGATTAAGCTAAAAAGTACTGAAACCCTTTAGTATTATTGTAGTTTTGATTTTAGAAAAGAATGATTAATGTATATAATCAAGAAATAAAATTGCGGTGTTTAAATTTGAAGTGGAAAATGAAAAAAATGCATTAGTCGGTTTGAAAAATTGGAATAAATTGATTTTCAGAGAAATTAGGCTGAAAATTACTGAAACTGTTCACTATTAATCTAGTTTTGATTTTGTAAAAAAATAATTGACGTATATCAAGAAGAAATAAAATGGCTGAGTTTTAAAAGTTGAAATGAAGAAACGATAAAAATTCATTCGTCGGTTTGAAAAATCGTAAAAAAATAATTTTCTATTGAATTAGGCCGAAAATTCTAAAACTCTTTATTAATATTCTGTTTTTGATTTTGTAAAAGAATAATCAAGGTTTACGATCAAGAAATAAAATGGTGGAAATTTAAATTTAAAATGAAGAAATTATATAAATGCATTCGTCTCTTTGAAAAATTTTAAATGATTAAATTATCAGTTGAATTAGACTGAAAATTACTGAAACTCTTTATTATTAATCTAGTTTTGATTTTATAAAAAAATAATTGATATATATGATGAAGAAGTAAAATTGCGGAGGATTAAAATTTGAAGTGAAGAAATGAGAAAAATGCATTTGTCGGTTTGAAAGATTGTAAAAAATTGTTTGCAAGTGAATTAGGCTAAAAATTAATAAATTCATTTCAGTTTTAATCTAGTTTTGATTTTGTATAAAAATAATTGACATATATGATAATATATATATATATATATATATATATATATATATATATATATATATTATTTAGTTTGATATGCTTATTACCTTGACCAAACAAGAGTAAACACTTGAAAAAGTGGCAGAGAGACCATCGAAACGTCGTGAATATAATTTACAAACCACGCGGAGTATAACCCGAAAACCAGCTACAACATATATATATATATATATATATATATATATATATATATATATATATATATATATATATATATTGAGGGAGAAATTGCTAAAAATTCTAAAAGCCTGGAAGGAGTTTATAGAAACTTAGAGGAGAAATATTGGAAAATTATAATATATTTGAAAAGGAAATTGCAGAAAATTTTATAAAACCCACTCGCAAAGTATTTTATATTTTTGTATTAATTCGAATTGAGAACAATTCAAATTTATAGAAGAACAATTTAAGAATATAAGAGATACTGTAGAACCTTTTTAATTTTAAGTCTAAAAATCTGCAAGAGAAACTGCTGAAATATTCTAAAAACTTGGAAGAAGATTATAGAGTTTTAGAGAAAAGATGTTGGAATGTTCTAGAAATTTGGAATAGCAATTACTAAAATTTTACGAAAAATTATAAAAAAAATAAAATTCTAGATCTAGCGAAGAAGATTCTATTAATTTGAATCGAGAATTATTTCTGGAATATTAGATATACTCTAAAAACTTTTTAATCTTTCAAAAGTCTAAAAATCTGAAAGAGAAACTGCTGAAATATTCTAGAAACTTGGAATATGATTATAGAATTTTAGAGAAAAGATGTTGGAAAGTTCTAGGAAGTGCTAAAATTTTACGAAAATGTATAGAACCCATGAACAAAGTATTTTATAATTTGAATTGATCTAGCGAAAAACATTCTAGAAATTTGGATTAAAAAAATGTTGGAAAATTCCACAAATTTCAAAGAAAAATTGCTAGAATATTAGAGACCTTCTAGAACCTTTTAAAATTTAGAAAATTCTAAAAATCTGAGAAAGAGAAACTGCTGAAATATTCTAGATCACTGGAAGAAGGGTTTTAAAGAAAAATGTTTGGAATATTTTATAAAGCCTACGATTAAAGTATTTTGCAATTTTAAAATTATTATTATCTAGTGAAAAAGATTCTAGAAAATTGGATTGAAAACGTTGGAAAATTCAAGAAAGTTCTAAGAAAAATTCGTGAAATATTAGAGACAATCTGGAGCTTTTTTAAATTTAAAAAAACTTAAAATCTGGAAGATAAACTTTTGAATAAGATGCGCACTAGATAATTCTAGAAAAAAAAAACAATTTTTCGAGAATTCAAAAATTTCCAGTAACTTTTATTCAGATTTGGAGGCTACAGATTTTTTTAGAAAATTTGCTCCTAAAAATCTAGACTCTTTTCAGTCATTTCGCCTCCAGATATCAAGATTGTGTTTTTTTTTCAAGCTGTCTTTTAAATTGTGAAGTTTTTAGAATTTTCAAAAATTTTCAAAATGTATCACGAAGTTAACGCCTCAACCATTAATCAATTAAAAAAAAGTTTTCTAGAAATGTAAATTTTTGTAGTATTTAGGAAATTTCTAGTAAATTGCAAAGATTTAAATAAAGGCTTTTTTAAATTTATTTAGAAAATTTAGAGTTCAGGAAATTTCTAGTAATTTCTTCTCGACATTTCAAGATTTTTTTCAACTTGTCTTCTAAATCACAAATATTTTCTTTGAGGCTCTAGAATTTTTAGAATTTTCTTATTATTTTCTCGAGGGTTGAGGAAATTTCTAGCAATTTATTCTCTAGAGTTCAATAGTCTTTTAAATTGAGAATTTTTTTCTAAAAGTTTAGAGTTTAGAAAATGGCTAATAACTTCTTCCAAAAATTATTTTTTTTTTCAAACATTCTTATAAATTGCGAAGATTTTTTCAGGCTCTAAATGTTTTTTAATGCGTCTTCTTTTCGAGAATACAGGTAAATTTCAGTAATTGCTTCTCTTGAAATCAACATTTTGTTTCAACTAGAGGCTATAAACTTAATTAGAAAGTTCTAAATTGCAAACATTTTCTTGGAGGCTCTAGAACTTTTTAGAAAATTTGTAGTAGAATTAATGTATTTTTAAAGGATACCAAAGATCTAAATAGATTAATCAATCAATTACAAACCAGAATGTATTTGATGAAGACCGTCCAAAAGAATAATAATATCGTTTATTTTTGGCACATAAAACAGACACACACATAATGGAATTTGCAGGATATATTCTTGAAATATGTGTCTTTAAAATATCGAAGAAAGTAATCACTAGTTTTTCAAGAATTTCCACTCAAATTTATTTTTCTTGTATAAAAATCACCTTGTGTTTTACTTTAATTTTTTTGAAAACCTTCCCGTGAATTTTGATGGAATTTGCAGAATATATTATTGAAGTATGAGCGTTGAAATATTGAAAAGAATCAAAATGAGTGATTACAAAAATTTCCATTCACAACAAATGAATTTACTGGTTTGCTAGCAAAACAAATTGATTAGATCATTCTTACACCCCCTACACACTGCCCTTCGGCATTGGTATCGAATTCCGAAAAAAAGAAAATGGATCGTTTACATCGGCAAACACAAACACGCACGACGTCGATGTTTGCGTGTTTACCACCGCCGCCACCAGAACAGGACGAGGGACGGATGAGCGAGCGAGCGCGCACGATGTCCGCTTCCGGGTCTGACAAATTCCTGTTTAGCGATTGGTCCGATTGAATATAATCGGCTCGAAAACCGGTATTTAAGTAGCGGTTGAATCGGCAAATCCGGAAATCCGGGGCTCAACTATGATTAAACTCCGGTAATTCCGGAACATTAGGGCGCCCCCACGTGAAATCAATACGTAACAAGCGACAAACGTGTTAACCGCATTCATTTGTTTGTTCACCGCTGAAACAATGCACTGCGGTGGCGCTGTCAGTGCCGGGACAAGTTTATGGATATACATGCCGACGATACTTACCGGGGATTCCGGAAACGGTCCCGCAGATCCGCAGGGATTTGCCCGACGCTACGTTCTCGTATATACTACTTTTTTTTACTCTCCACCCCCGCACGTTTTATTTCACGTTATTTCCTGCCCTCCTTTCTTCTGAACTACCATTGGTTATAATTCATCTCTTACCACCATTGTATTCACGGAAGTGTGTATCTGTTAAGGGTTTATAAATTCATTATCTTGCTTACTAACTTATACTGTAGTCAAAACTAATTGCAATGCGATCCCGAGAAAAAAGACGTCAACTTACACTTTTTCATCATTCTCTCTGTTGTGAACACTTGTGGCTAATCCTTCTCTGATTTTAGATAAATGAATACGTTCTAACGGTGTCATCCTAATGCCTTCTAATATATTGTAGTTTGAAGCTTTGGATACAACTTTCTTTGATCTGGGATGGTTAGATGGTCTGTCAAGCCCAATAATCTTAAGAGGTTGAATATTGAGACTAATGGAAAAGATAGTTTCTTGCCCTTTCTATTTTTGCCACTACTTTCAAATAAATTCGATTTTTGATTTCGATCCTCATTAATTTCACTCACAGCCTTTGATAATTTCAATTGATTAATTTCATCTATAAATACTTTGTAACTATTTTCTTGGTTATTGATTTTTCTTTTAAATTTTTATTCCTTATTGAAATAAAAACCACAATCGTATTCACACCCCCTATAAATACCCGCACGAAATACACAACAATAAAACAAGAGAGGGTCGCCGGCGGTGAGCGAATCGCAAATCACAATGGTGGTTAACATAAATACTTTACCAACTTTACAGCGTCTTAGCATTCCGGTGGTGGCGCGCTTCAACCCCCCGGAATCGCAGCAACGCCGCGCCAGAACTCCGGGACATGTAATTAACAGTCTTAGCGTAATTGCCTCAGGGCTCGTTAGCAAGCCGTGAACTTTGTAATTAATCCTTTGGTTTTGCTTTAAGCAGACATATTAATTATGAAGCCATTGCTGGTATAGTTTACTTTGTGGAATTACCAACTTCCCCCCACCACCACCACCCTCCACACGGTCTGGCCTCCCACGCGATTGTTACCGATTTTATTGCGCGAATATTGTTCGACATATTATTCTAATTAATAAATAAATATGTTCAGAGCAAATTACATATATGCGTGGAAATTACGCGAGCAAATACTCAATTATATCATCTGGATTTAAGCGTATTGTTGTACGGTGCCATTGTGTTTGCGGCAGTTTATTCGGGTGTGTAACAACGAAATGTAATTTATTTATAAGGGATTTATACGTGGGGGTAATTTATGTTACACGATTGCTCTCTAAGCTGAATTTATATAATAAATGTTTATTAATATTTAACTTCAATTTTAAATAAATGTACAGATATAAAATGACAGCTAGAAGAAGAATTAACTATAGTAGAAAATTAATTCTTCTTTTAGCTTTCTGTACTTTTATTACTTTCCCTATATACGAAGTATATATAGGGGAAGTATTGTGATCAGAAAGTTCTTTCAAGATTTTGTTTAACTTTACATTAATTCTTTATTTTCGTTCCTCAAAAAAGGTTTTGTAGTTGAAAGATTGTCAATTTCTGTAGTATTTTTAATTCTAAATTTTATTAGGATTTTTTTTCTAAATTTTTAGAACTTAGAGGCTTCTGGGAGATTCAGTAATTTCTTCTCTATATTTTTAGTTTTTTGCATCTTCCTTTCCAAAGAATTTTGAATCCCCGATTTCTATAAATTTTCACAAGTTTTCCTTGGAGATTTGTAGAACTTTTTTGGAGGGTTCTAGAAGTTTACAGTAATTTCTTCTTCATATTTCCAGAATTTTTAGCAAAGGTCTTATTGAGGAGTTTATTAGAAAGTTCGTTTCAATATTTATAGAATTTTCTTTGAGGGTGTTTTCAGCTATTTTTCTTCCAGATTTTAATATTGTTTTATAAATTGCAAAGATTTCCTTCAGGGCTCAAAAATTTAAAAAAAAATCTTTTCCAGAACTTTAGACTTTTTTCGAGAGTTCGGAAATTTCCAGTAACTTTTATTCAGATTTGGAGGCTATAGATTTTTCTAGAAAATCTGTTCCTAGAAATCTAGACTCTTTTTAGTCATTTCTCTTCCAGAAATCAAGATTGGTTTTTTTTCAAGTTTTTAGAATTTTCAAATAAAAGTTTTCTAGAAATATTGTTAATGTAAGAAGCTTCTACTTCGTTATACATGTTTTAATAATTAATAAAACACTTCAACTTTGTTTGTATAACACTCTATATTTAATATATAAATTAGAAATAGAGTGTTATACAAACAAAGTTGAAGTGTTTTATTAATTTTTCTAGAAATGTAGATTTTTTGTAGAATTTCCAGTAATTTGCAAAGATTTAGAAAAAGGCTTTTTTAGAAAATTTATTTAAAAAAATCTAGACTTTTTTCGATATTTCAGGAAATTTCTAATCATTTCTTCTCCACATTTCAAGATTTTATTCAACTTGGCTTCTAAATAACAAATATTTTCTTCGAAGCTCTAGAATTTTTAGAATTTTCTTCTAGAAATCTAAATTATTTTCTCGATGGTTCAGGATATTTCTAGCAATTTATTCTCTAGAGTTCTAGAGTTTTTTTTTTTGAAGTCGTCTTTTAAATTGCAAAGATTTTCTTTGAGGCATTAGGATTTTCTAGAATTTTTTTCTAAAAGTTTGGAGTTTAGAAAATGGCTAATAACTTCTTCCAAAAATTAATTTTTTTTTTCAACTTTTCTTATAAATAAATTTTTTTTCAGGTTCTAAATGTTTTTTAATTCGTCTTCTTTTCGAGAATTCAGGTAAATTTCAGTAATTCCCTCTCTAACTTATTATCCAGCTACCGCCCTATTACCCTTCTACCTGTTATTGGAAAGATATACGAGTCCCTTCTCAAAAACAAAATCCTCTCTCTAATTTCCAATCAAATCCCTAAATACCAATTTGACTTTCTTCCCCACAGATCAACTTCCCTGCCACTCACCATCCTAGTATCAAATTTTCAAACATCCCACCTCGAAGGCAAAGCCTCAACAGCTCTATTTTTAGATGTCCAGAAAGCTTTTGACTCTGTCTGGCATGAAGGCTTACTATAAAAGTGCCACCTCCTAAATATCCCTCCTCATATCATTTTCATTATTAAACAATTCCTCTGTAATAGATCCCTAAAAGTCAAAATCTATAATTCATTCTCCTCTCCATTTACTCCCGAACAAGGACTCCCTCAAGGCTCTCCTCTCTCACCTCTGTTATATAACATTTTTTGTGCTGATATCTACAACCCTGATCCTCTCTACTTTAATCCATCCAAATACCTCCTGCAATTTGCAGATGACACTGCCCTAATCACACATGCTCCCACACTACCAAAGGCCCTCCAATTCCTCCAAGAGCTTATTGACTCCCTTCAAAGATGGTTTGCAAAATGGCGCATTAAAATCAATCCCCACAAATCACAGCTCCTAATCCCTTATCACCGCAGCAATAATTCACCTCACAAAGTCCATATTTCCCAAACTGCGATCCCTCCTTCAGTTTCCATTAAGTACTTGGGCATACCCATAGATCAAAAAATTAATTTTAAAAAACATACAGCCATAACAAAAAGCAAAATTACTTCTAGGGCAAAATGTTTTAGAAGTTTAACTTACAAAAACAATGGTATTAATAACAGAACTGCCGTAAAAATTTACAAGATGATCTGCCGCCCACTACTTGACTATGGTTGTGCCCTCTATCCCAACCCCAGCAATCCAACCTCCCGTAATATTGAAGTTAGCGAGCGAGCATTCCTGCGTACCCTAACAAAACTCCGTCATCCTCTTAACCCTCTACACAATCCCTCCAATCAGCTCCTCTATGATACTACTTTAGTTATCCCCATCCTAGAACGTCTTCGATTCCTATCAGAAAAATTCGCCAAAAATCCTTTTAACTTTCACATACTATCCCTATACTGTCTTCCTAGAAACCCAAACATAATCCCTAAATTTAAAAACCCACATTCTACCATGTTTGATTTAATTTCATCATTTCATGCATCTACTCACTAATGACTGACGCCATATGACTGGACAAGACAAGGCAGAAAGACCTCTGGTCGATAGTTTTTTGACAGATTAATACATTAACACATCTTTCATTAATCATCATTTTAATGTAAATGAGTTCAGGAAATACGTGTAAAAATACAGCAGAAATATAGAATATAGAAGTTGAAAGAAATAGACAAGTAGAAGTGTCATCACAAGAATGGACGCAAATGTATAGAGAAAACAGTGGACTTCTAAGGGGAGTTATTGAGGAGGAATAGGTGGATAAAGTCTTTAGTGAAGTAAAACAAGGAAAATCAGCAGGTATGGAAGGACAAAAAGCTGAGATGTCGAAGGCGTAGGAAAGCGAGTGAAATAAAGATTTAGAGAGCTGCTAAATCAAATGAGGAGATTAGCGATGTCGGTACAATGATTAAAAGAAGATTTCAGTATAAGTGGATACACAACGAGTGTAGGAAGGTGAAGGAGTGAGTTATGGATGCACAGAAGGGGATTGGGGAGGCAAGAAACCATACATTGAGTCACAGTGATCGACAGTGATTGCTTACATCATCAGAGGCTATTCAACTAAATAAGTAGGAAGAATTGAAGTGGAAGTGGAAGAATTAATGAGATCGGACCATTTACTACTACTGAAAGTAGATACAGGTAGGCAAAGTTAAGGAAGAGAAGTAAAACTAAGTATATGATAAATGGGAGAGCAGGGAAATGCCATTAGGGGTATGTTCTTCATGAAAGAAGATTTAGAGGGATGAAGTTAAATCAATGGAAGAGGTAGAGGATGTAATAGTTGGATGAGAAATTTAAAAGTCGACTTCAGGATACATAGTGTTTCAGAAAACAAATAGATTACATCTGCAGTATGAGGCAATATAACGGGTGTCCAACAATTATTGCAGTCCCGGGTGGCGTTGGAATCAAAAACGTAGGTCAATTCTTTCATGTTAATTGTCAAACATAACCTAAATGTGCATTAAAAATGTCAGTTTATTTATTTGCAACATGTAAGAATCGACCTACGTTTTTTATTCCAACGCCACCCGGGACTGCAATAATTGTTGGACACCCGTTATAAATGCCTAAGGTTCGGCAGCTTGTCCCTCCAACTTCTTCAAGAAGGATGCCTTCTTGTAGGTAACGTGAGCATCACTTCTTTTTCGCCTTCTCCTCCTTCTTGACCGGCGAGGGATCAGCAAGGATCGCCGCATGTGCATTCTTATACATATTCTCAATCTTAATAAAACACTGACGTAATGTAAGGTTTCAAAAACTCGTTTTATTGTTCTACAACAATTGTTGCGCCACACAGTGGCTTCATCAGGCAGATGACAATTATAATTGTTGAAACCTTACATTACGTCAGTGTTTTATTAAGTGATAATATGGAGTGCCAACAAGTAACTACCTCATCAATAAAATATTCTCAATCTGATCAGCATTGATTCCCAACTTAATATACCGACTGAACTGACGATTGAACGCCTCTGGATCATCTTCCTCTAGATTCCTCATGTAATCGTCAACGTGAGTACCCATAATGTGGGCACGGTGCACCTCAGCGACTTCGCCTCGTGGTCGTAGCCAGAGAATGAAGAGAGGATTAGAGGAGGAGAGACTGGTGAAAGGGAACAATGCGTTCGTGAGTGTAGGGGAATCTAAGTAGATAATGGAACGGAAGAGAATATATGAAAAGAAAAATTGGGGTTATCGAAGTGGATGGTTAGAATATGTAGAGTATGTAACGGTTTGGATGATAGAGTGACAATTCATGAAAGGCAATAATGTATTGAAATTATCCACTAATGTTTAAAGGGTTACGGTTGCCAAGGTACTTGAAAAGCAGTCAGCTGGATATAGAAAAAAAGTTGACCTTGGCAAGAGCTAGATGTGGGTTAGAAGAAAGAGGGAGAAATGGTGGATGGGAGAAAATTATGGAATATGTGAATTATGTGTGACTGAAGCAGGCCGCACACTAATGCGGAGTGGAATGGATCGGAATAGAAGAGAAATTTCGAAAGCATGTAATTAAATTAGAGGCCACACACTACCGCGGAATGGATTTGAATTTTTCCGTGGTTCCCTTTCTACTAATCAGCTGAATGTTTCGACGAAGACGCGTCCAAGCGTGTTCATTCCTGTCTGTACTAAATAAATATATAATAACAGCATGTTATTGACAACACGTTTCCTGTTTTATTAATTAAAAATGAATAAAGATCTATTAATCAATAAAATTCGTGCTTATCCACATCTTTATCTGATGTCTGACAAAAATTATCACAATCAACAAATGAAAGAAAATGCCTGGGAAGAGATTTGCAGCGAAATGAAAATACCGTGTAAGTAATAAAATTCATTGGAATTAAGTTCTTTCTCATATAACACTACATATTATTGAAGTTGTTTTCGGCCTCTGTGAGCCCTTTCATCTTGGCAAGGAACAAGTCCTTCAGGCGTACTGAAATATTCTGCGAATCTGTCTCGAATATTCATTGCATTACGAGTATAATTACCTCCCATTTTGTCCACCCTGTCTAATCCTCGTGTCTGTTCACATTGCTCTAATTCATTAGGTTGCCAAGAACACTTATCATTTCTTAAAAAAACTGAGCAAGCAAGTAGCTGCCATAACTATTCTGTCGAGATGTTCAGGACTAACATTTAATTTTTTGAAAAATATCCCAAAGTAAACCAAAGGTATTTTCGCTACATCATCTAGCTCTGCTATGTCGGTAGTTGTACTTTTTTTATGTTATTGTTTTGAAGTTGAACTGCAGGATATGGACGCATTAGATTTGTGCATAGAGGAAAAGCTTCATCCCCTATTATTACATGAGGCGTCAAAAAATCACTTCTAGGCAACTTTTTTGGTCCAGGTATTTTTAACGTCCCACTATTCAAAGCTTTTCTTGGTACCGAATTCCTCCATCGCTATTTTTTCCGTAAGGGCCAACATCGTTGATAATAATTAAATAATTAAAATAAGTTGACCCACTTTTTGGTAGGTTTTCTCTTACAATATGCTTTCCATTCAAAGCACCAAGACAGTTTGGGTAATTCCATTTTGAACAAAAATTATTTTCGTTATTTTGACACTGTTCGGTTGTTGGTGATGCCATCACAATGGGTTGTAGTTTTGGCCAAATTTCAGCACAAACTTCATAAACGTTAGATATAGCACAGGTTTAAGAATTGTTTTCAGAAAATGGTTTCAGGACGGGTATTTTGACTAGGAATTTAATTTATCAAAATATTGCAATCGCTCCCCCAAAATTATTTATAATCGAGATCAATGATTAAATTACTGGACTTACGAGGACTATCAAATCTTCCATACCACCACTGTGTCTACAACAGTCAGAACTAGAGGACCGTACCCTACCGAACACGAAAGAAGAAATTGTTGAAGATTGTCACTGGCAGCTAAATATAAAATTAGTTCCTTGAAATCATCATGCCGAGACAATTCCAAATGAAATATTGAGAAACAAAACTTCTGCTGAGAGATCATTAGTCCAACTGAGGACTTTGAACGACAAGCCATACATTTAAAACCACTGGTTCACATCATTCATTTCGGATTTACAAGCATCGCCATTTTGTCATTAGTGTTGCTAAGATGATCAAATTCAGAAGCCATGCGACCCACCCTACATATGCATATTAACTTTAATTACTGATCGCCTCGCGGTTTGCAATAACATTAATTACAAAATTTGAACAAAAGAAAATTGACAAAGTAAAATTTTTGATAAAGAGAATGGTTGCGACCGTTACTACGTGGTAATCCATACTTACAAAAATTTGTCGTTAAAACATTTTGAATTTTTCAATTCGGCGAAAGAAGGAATTTTTAGAAATTTTTTACATTTTTGAAAAAAGTCTATATTTCTAAACGAATCTTTAAAAGTTTAAATTTAAAAATTTTAGAGCTTCCAATAAAATCTTCACAATTTAGAAAGCGGGTTGAATTAAAAAGTCTTGAAACCTATAGATGAAATTAGTGGAAATTTCTTGAATTCTTGAAACAGTGAGTCCACATTTTAGAAAAAATTAATTTAGGGCCTCAAAAAAAGAGAAATTACTGAAAATTTCATGAACCCTCAAAAAACAAAATTTCTACAAACAAATTTTCTAAAAAGTTCCAGAGCCTCCAAGAAATTTTTTGTAATTTAGAAGATAAAAAGATAACCTTGAAATCTGGAGGAGAAATTTTCAGAAATCTATTTTCTTTCTTATTTCAACCTAGTTTTTATTAATAGACACCCACATTTATCAAGTACACTCATTGCTTGAGTGTACTTGATAACCTAATCTAAACCTATCTTCTCTCTCTCCACTTTGTTCTCTACAGCCACTAAATCATCAGCTATTATTTTACCAAAAATCGTATCTAATCAATAAAGAAACGACCTTGAATACTAGAATTATGTGAAAAGGTTCTTAGAAATCGGATAGATATCAGTATTTGTCCAGTAAGAAGTTACAGTGCCATCAAAAAGATGAGGACCTGCTTCATAGGTTGAAAGTGGAAGACCAAATTGTGAACTCCAACTTTTCTATTTTATGATCATTTTTTCATGGATATCACAGAATTCTGATGATCCATTTTTTTAATGGATATTTATTAAGGGTTTAAGTTCATTTTGCTAAGATTTTTATTCGAAGGGTTGTAGTTTAGGTTTGGATGTATGACACATACATCCAAACCTAAACTAGTGGATGAGCGTCCTTCAGCCAAGGCAATTATTGCCCATTAAGGAAAAAATTGCCTTGTCTTTTCTTAAACCTTACTTCAATTTGAAAATTTTGGCTATGATTAGCTACTTAATTAATAATAGATTAGTTTATTACAGAGGAAATAATAAATTCGATACTTGTTTTGCTACATTATTGATGGAACCAAATTTTCATATTGGGAGAAGTAATACACTTGTTATAATAAACAAATGGAACATAACAAGTGTATTACTTCTCCCAATATGAGGAAATAATAAGTTTAAATTTTTGGTAAAAATCTTCAAAAAAAACTCACTGCATTGTCATTAATTATTCTGAAGAATCTTTATCAGACAATCAGAAATTGGCCTCCTTTTAATTTAGTCGCATGCCACATTAAAACAGCGAAAAAAAACGGTTCAGTTTTAACAACTCCTAAAGCGCGCATAAAACCCTCGTTTCGGCCGAAGTCACTCCGCGCGAATGCGCCATTTCCGCAAACATTCAAATTTAACAGTCAATAATGCCAACCGCCCCCCCCTATAAATTAGCGCCGGAAGTACGGCGAGGTACATTGTACATTTACACGTGTTACCCCGCACATCAACAAGTTTAATTTATAATATGGCCAGACTGTTAATTAACCTCCGGCGAACAACGTGCACAAAAGTTTCACGCGTCTACTTGACTACATAATCAACATTACATTTTAAACCGACTACGTTTTACAGTTGTAAATACAATTGTTTTTTTTGTAATTTTTTAATTAACCAACTTTATTACTGAAAAAGTAAAATCATCTTCACATTCGAATATACTGGTGTAAAAATAATTGGGCTAGTGCAGTACAAGTAAGGTAAGGTGAGGAAATGAAAGAACATTGGTAATTGTGAAGACTTTCACTTCAAAATTATGCAGATAACTTTTTTGGCATCATTTCTTAAATAACACAAACTAATTAAGCTAAAGTGGCCAAAACTACTATAACAAGTGTTTTAAAGAGAAGTGATACCAAATAAGCTATCTGTATTATTTTGAAAGGAAAGGAAAGATATTTAAATAGAAACTTAAGGTAGATAGAGGATAGTAAGAAAAGTATATGAGGAATAAAATGAAGTATGTATAGGAATTCCACAGCAATTAAAGCTAATAATTTACTTTTACTAATAAACAGTTTATAAAATCCAATTTTCATTCCAACTTCTACTTCAGTTCTAAAATCAATAGTACTTTACGATTTATTCAATTTTCAAAATAGTAATGTACCAATTGGATTGTTGCAAGACTTCCCAAATTATTCACTTAATTGTTTATTCTTAGCTAATTATCCATAAAAAACATTTTTCTAAAATCTGGTTTATCAATTGGATTGATACAATACCTACAATTTTGTTTTTATTGAGTGTGCATAAATAATTTTCCATGCGATTTTATTACACTGCAGCGGAGTTCTAATTTAATTCAATTCCTCGCTTCGTCCCCCTTCGAGAATGGTTATTCCATACACTTACACCTCATATCTTTTATTGTGCGGGTTAATGTGGCGTGAAATATGTGTTCAAAGTGACGCTTTATTAAAAAGGCAAAAGTGGCTACCGGCGGGAAAAATAAATGTAGGTGCACACGCTCTAACAATTTTCGACGCGGAAACGAAATTATTACAGCCAAGCAAAAAATAATATTGGCGTTAATGAGGCAGAAATCGAAACCCACCCCCGAATTGACTGAAAAGTAATGAAAATTCACGTAATCCATTTATCAACTATAAACAAAATTTGATAAGATTAGATATTCAACACCTGATTGTTGCAATTCTCTTACAAAACTAAAAATTGTACGTTGTGAGCCTATTCTTATACTGCAACTACATAACCTCTGTATACATCATTAGTTTTAGTATTATATTATGTTTATTTCATTTCAATGACTCTGTGGATACCTCAAAATAATATCCATGCTTTTGGGTTAGCAGTCTGGATTCACAAAGTATCCATGTTTTTTGTGCGAGTGGAACAGTCGAGCACGAAATTTACATTACGTTAAGAAAGAATGGCCACTCAGAGACAGACTTGTACCGGGACAAAAAAATGTGTTGCGTGGTGAATTAGTAGACCCAAAATTAGTTCTTTTGCCTCCCCTTCACATAAAGCTAGGATTGATGAAGCAGTTTGTCAAAGCTTTAAATAAACAAGGTGACTGCTTTAAATACATATGCGACAAATTTCCTGCACTTTCTGAAGAAGGAATTTTTGTAGGCCATGAAATTCTAACCTTAAAATCGGACAAATTGTTCCAGAATACAATGACCTAGGATGAATCTGAAGCATGGAGTTCTTCGTAGAAGTCATAGATGGATTCCTTGGAAATAACAAGTTTCCAAACTACAAAGAAATTGTAGCCAACATGGTCGAAAATTATGCAATATGAGCGTCAAACATTTTCTGAATTCCCACGTTGACTCTTTTCCCAAAAATATTGGAGCTGTCAGCGAGGAACAGGGAGTGAGGTTCAATCAAGACATAAAGGAGATGGAGAGACGTGACCAAGGAAGATGGTATTTTAGAATGATGGCTGATTACTGCTGGACCTTGAAGAGGGACACGCTCACAAAAATCCACAAAAAGAAAACTACAAAACGCAGTTTTGAGGGAAAAAGCGAACGATTTTATTCAAAAAGAAACCAACGATTGTCTAACGTAGATTGTACTGCATTGTTTTTTCAATGACCAACTCAATTTTGCAGTGTAATTTTCAACTAAATATAGTTTCAATAAATATTTTCTCAATATTTTTGGCAGTTTCTATGCAAAATTTAAAACACACTTTTCCTGAAAACCTGACGTGCTGGAAAAAAAAACTAAGCACAGATTTGTGATCAGCACACCCCATTTACTATAGTACACTTATTAAACTTGAAACACTTTTTCATGAAAAAAATGTAGGCCTGTGTAATTTTTAAGAGAAAGAAAATTCTAAAATTATATATTAATCGATTACACTGCATACTCTTTAGCTCTGTTCTAACTAAATCAGTTAATATATGTTTATATTTTGTACAAATTCATTTACTTATACAAAATTAAGTTATATCTTCCTTCTATCTTACTGTTTAATCGACAATTCTTGGTATGTGCGTACGATGTACAAAATTTGTTGGTTACAAAATATAAAAGAATCATTTTTTGACTTTGGACGATGGACATAACATTTAGATAAAAATGTTAGCTGCTAAAACAATTAACGAAGATTATTTCCACCAAATAATCTTCTGGTCTCACAGTTGAAACTATGATTTTGTATGTTTGATTACCTTTGCGGTCGCATTCAGCAAATTTACGGCGTTATATTATCTATTTATGAAATGACTGTTGCACATAACATTGAGTCAAACAATTTCGAAATTTCTATAGCTGGCTTTTATCTTGTTGAAATGTATACTTGTAATTCGCATGAATTAGTCAAATCCTCAGACTCGGATTCCTCTATCTTCTCCTCCTTCTTGGCAATAGCGGAGGCAGCAGGAGCAGAAGAAACTTTATAGCATATTCAAATTTCGAATAGATTTTATTTTAAATTGGTATATAATATAACAATAATAACAAAATAATGTATGAACGAATTAATGTGACGTACAGTGAGTGCATTTAATAAAAAGCTGTATAAATTGAAAATAAAGGAAAGCAATCAGGCCAGACAGTCGGACAATTTGTAATTGTTGTTTTTCATTAAGAAACTAGTTGAAAGCTTTTTTAAACATACTAGTATAGATTTTTTTGCAAATAAGGAAGAAGAGATTTTTCAAACATTGTTAATACATTTCAAAAAAAATTTCTTTAAACATTTCTCAGCATGTTCCTCTATTACACAAGTAAAGTATTATTTTTAAAGCTTTAAAGAGATCTAAAAAGTTCAAAAACGTTGATCGATAAATTGACTTTATTGTCTTTAAATCAAGAACACGTTTGTTAACACATACTATTTAATTCTTGAATCATTTCCTTGCAGAGAAAATTCTAGTTTAGTGCTTATCAAGCGCAATTTAAAGAAATTTATGTTTTTTTTCAACTATTTTAAACTCTGTTTCGAGATTTCTAGAGTCAAATTCAATAATTTATTCTTTAGTAAAAAAGTAACAATAGACATTTTTTCCATTTAATATGAGTCGATTTCAATCAACTTAAGATTGGTATTTTTTGGCGTTATTGGTATCAGAATATAATTTTAGAAAAATCGTTTATAGTCCATCCGTTGGATCTTCCGTCCTACGTCACAAAATATCGCTTCGAGAAACGACACAAAAACATTCAGTCTGACAAAGTAAACCAAATGCGTTAGAAAAAGAACGTACTGTAAAACTTTCGTCGTTTTTTGAAGCGATAGTTTGTGACGTACGACGGAAGATCCAACGGACATATAATGTACGGACATATAATATATGACGAACAATATTGGACCTCAAACACTACCTTATGGTACATCTGAATTTATTCATGCATAATGTAGATCATTTTTCTTGTTTCTTTGAACAAAATATTTTTTTTTTCGGTTTGTCCAATTATATCTACACTAAATGTGCTTTATCAGATTTATCTTTAGATAGATAGTATAGTCTGTTCGTTGGATCTTTCGTCGTACGTCACAAACTATCGCTTCAAAAAACGTCGTTTCTCGAAGCGATAATTTGTGACGTACGACGAAAGATCCAACGAACAGACTATATATCCATTGTACAAAATAAAATTCAAAATACATATATAACAATACTTTTTTACAAAAATTTTGATTACACATGGAACTGCCCGAGTTCATAAAAATATGATCTTCCACTCTTGCCTACTGTTGCTTTGATGACACTGCTGCCACATAAGGTCCCCTTTATGGAGGTTGTTCCACCATTCCTCATATCAGAGTAGAAATAAATAAATATTAATAGCTTTTAAACTATCCTAAATAAAAAGCAAAATTTTCTATCCTTACTCACCAGTAATATCCTGTAAAAGGTGTGTAGACTTTAAATAATTAATATTCAACGTTGTCTACATTTTCACCAAAGGCTTTTCAAATTTTCCGATAAAGCATGAAACACATACAATTAAATATTTTTCAAATGATTTTTGTATTACATCCAACTATCAATAATGCGCCCCTTTGCACTCTTATAATTTTTAGGATTGATTCGTGGTACTATCGAAATGATTAAATTCTCAATCTATCTTGCAATTTTCAGAATTCCCAGATAGAAAGCCGAAAGGAAACTTTGTATTGAAAATCCTATCAAGTGTAAAATCTTCTTTGTTCGTTAAGTTTGTTTAATGTATCAGAAAAATATGATATAATTTAATTATTCAGATTAAAAAAGAAGAACAAAAAAAATATTTCGTTGATCTACTAATGCAAAAAATTGTAATTTACCTGTGTAAATTTATCTTAATCTTGAGATAAATCGATTTTCATTATCTCCTATAATTTTAGAAATCTTAAAAAAAGTTTATGAAATCCTTAAAATTATATTGATTGAGTTATAATTATTACGGTTTCTTCGCGACTTTTTTTCGTTAAAAAAAAGTAATGTTTTTTTTAAAATATCATTCTTGTTCAATAAAATTTTGCAACAACCGAATAAATAAAAATGTTTGGTCGATATTAGATTTTTAATGCACAGAAAAAAACTTTTTTGAATTGAAAGTAGGTATATTAGTTATTTCACTTTAGCTACCTAAATTTAAAAAAAAAGTTGAATATTCTTCATTAAACATAATTTTATTGTAAATTATGGTAGTCAATTATATATTTTATTGTTATTGCAATGTAACACAACTCGCTAAGTAATATAAAGTTGTATAATACAATGAAAATCGTAAACCTCATAGTTTTCGAGTAAAATATAGGAGAAGTACTAGCCTAGCCACATCACCATTTTTTTTTAATTCAAGCAAGTGGGATAAGAAAACAGCAACGAAAATAAGCATCTAAATGCTAAATATTTGTATCTGAAGCTGGTGTTGTATGAACAGCGGAAGAGAGGATTTGGGTTTGAGTGGAAGAACACCTACAAGCGTGAACTCCGCCCGTCAACATGATGTTAAAATTATATGTAAGTTTTTTTCACCAATTTTCTAAATATCTATATTGTAACCATGTTTTGATAAAGCTTAAATAAAAATAAAGATAAAGATACAGATTTTTATAAATGGATAATAATCGAGTCATTGCAACTAATATTTGTTAGTACATAATTTGTATTCAGTGTATGTAACAATACATTATTATTGGGAAGTGTTGCATGTAATTAAAACGTACTTAATAATATTTAATTTTTAAAAACACCGACTAACAATTATTTAACAATTGCTTAATATCATATAGGTTTCAATGCCTGTTGAAACACAACCTAAAGAACGGATCGAAACGGAAAAGGCGTTTCTTTTTGTGCAAGCAAGTGCGATAAGAAAACAGCAACGATTTGTATTTATAACACGTGATCTACTTGCTCAAAAAGAAACTTGCCCAGACTGTTTTGAGCAGTAAAATTAACTTTAAATTATTTTTTATACATAGATAATAATCGGGTCATTTTAATTTGCGTTTTATTTGTTTATCTGTAGTACCTGCGGGTTAAACATTTTTCTTTGACGTCACTCAAAATGCAATTTAAAGTATTTGTTTCCATTAATCTTAATTGTTAAAAAGACCAACTAACAATTAATTCACCATTGTGATAAGTTTAAGCAAATATACTGTATTTGGTGCTTTTTATATCCTAGCAAATATTCGTACATGTTTTATTCTATCTTCTTTAGATAATCTACTTTCAAATTCAAATTCAAATTTATTCAACCCAAATAGATTTATATATGATCACATTTTTTGTTTATTTTTTTTACATCTTATTAGCTAAGTTGTTGCGTTCAATGATCAACATTTTAAGAACAAGTACTTGTTTCATGCTCTACATTTACCTAGCTCGCAACAATTTGTAGTGAGAAGATTAATTGGTGGGGTTGATATTGCTGCTATGGTATCTTAGTTGTTTTGTATGAAAGATTTTATTTCATTTATGTAGGTCTTCTTATTTTGTATCTATATTATCTGTTTTCGTACTATTTATATTGTGCAATTGCCATATAACTAAAATGACGTTGAGTTTTTTTGTTAGTGCAAAATGGGATTTCTATTTTTCTGTTAGTTCTAAATCTTGTTTCGTGATGGTGATTTAGATGGTTTTTGTAGATGTTATGTTTGTGTATATATATATATGAAAGTTTATAATGTACAAAGCTATCTGGTTGTGTTATTATATAGGAGCTATGTTATATAATTTATCTCTTTTATCTATAACTCTTAGTACGTAGTTTTGCACTAAGTGGAAGAGCACTTTAGGTTGACAGCCAACTGAACTTCGCCTGTTCCTGCTAATATATTTTTTTCAAATGTATTTTCTTGATATAATAAAGACAATTTATTATTATTATTATTATTTAAATGTAAAATTTAATTATTAATATTCTTAATTTCTTCGCTACATTGTTTGCTTGAAGATCCCATTTTATGTGTTTGTCTATAAATATGCCCAAGTACTTTACGTGTGGTGTTTCCTTAATTACCAATGTGTCCTTTATTTTTATTTCTGTATAGTTTGGTATGTTTCTGTTTGTTAGTGTAAATGGGATGTATTTTGTTTTGCCAATATTTAGTGACAATTTTTTCAATTTATCAAGTATTGCTTTCATATTTTTCATGCATACACAAACTCTATATCTTACTTTATTCCATGTTTTACTATGGAATACAATGGCAGTATCATCAGTTTATAAGATTATTTCTCCATATTCTGAGTTTTTTGTGTGAGCGTTTATATAGGTCAGGAAAAATATTGGTCCTAGTGTTGTTCCTTGAGGTACAACAATTTTTATGGTTTCTGGATCACTAATATATTCATATTTATTTATTTATTTATACATCTTTTTACTTCTTTCTTAAAAAAATTTGTATACAACAAAGCAATTAAAAAAAACCTACTTCAAATTTTGGGCGAAAGAAGCACGGGCGACGTTCACAATAACAGAGTATTCTTCCACTCTAACCCTTCATTTTCCATGATACCGAGGGAGCTATATCCTCTTGCACTTCCGGATTCATTTTTAAATGCTTCCATTTACTATTTTTGTCCCCTTTTAGGAGAGACTTTTTTTGGGTGTTAATGTCAGCATGACAGAAACAATTAAGTTTCTTTGAGACTGTTGTGACTGTTAAATGATTTTCATCATTTTATTTGCCTACTATGGCTCTTATATCTCTAAAAAGGGAACTTTATAATTTATCGCGGTATATCAAAAAGATTTACATTTATTCAATGAGGAATTTTTTTATCAGAGTTAGTGGGATGTCAGCTATTTCCATTTCTTGAAGGATTTCTTGAAGAGTAGCTTGGGAAACAGTATCAAAAGCACGAGCAAGATCAAGGAATACTGCTATTGTCTTGTGCTGTTATTTTAGTTGAGTGTTAATTTTGTCTGTAAATGTGTGCATAGCATCCAGTGTTGATTTGTTTGTTTATGAAATCTAAATTTTATTTTTCAGTAGATGCGACGGGATTCTGGTTGCTAAGCATTTTCAAAGATTTTTGCTATGTTGCTATTTAAGCTAATAATCGTTTGTAGGTCCAGCTTTGTGTATAGGGATGACTAGTGAAGTTTTGATTTGTACAATTCCGGTTTTAAATATTGTGCTGAGGATGTGAAGTAACGGTGGTAATCAATATTCAAGGAATATTTTTATGTTTTTCACTTGAATGTTGTCTATTAAAGTTGTACAGACTGTTTTGAGGCTATTTATTTATTGTTTTTTTAATTCATTTTTTGTTCCTGGGTTGAGAAATAATGAATATGTTGGGAATTCCGTATTACCACCTCTATTTTTTGGTAGAGTTCTTGATCAATCGTGAGAAAATATTTATTGCATAGAATAAGTAATTGTAGAGGCTTTTACTTCGTGATACATTTTATGATTCAAAATAAAATAAAACGAATAACTTTGTTTTTATCACTTTTCATCACAACTTCAGAACAATCACAACTTCAGCTTGTCATTATCAAATAATTAATTGTTTGATAATGACAAGCTGAAGTTGTCGAAACTATAGTAACAAGTGTTATTAAAAAAGTGATAAAAACAAAGTTATTCGTTTTATTTTATTTTGAATTTATTGCATAGTTCTAGTACTTTATGTTTACTTGTATCAACATTTTTTATACTTGTGATAACAGTTTTATGTGCTCTGTTCGTATGAACTACTTCTATAATTATTATAAATAAATTCCTTGGATTGTTTTCAGCTTGTGTAATTTTTGTATTATAGTAACTATCTTTAGAGTATTTGATTGAATTTTTGAGGTTATTCTAATTGACTTGTAATTTTGTTTTGTTTCTTCTGTAGCATTTGATTTAGAAGCTTCTTTTTTGAGTTGGTCTTTGGTTCTAATTTGGGCTATAATGTTTTCCGTCGACCATAGGTTTTGTTGACTGTTATTATTTTGATTTTTGGATGAGGTGCTTCTATCAACATAAAAGCACCTCATCCAAAAAGTTCTTAGTATGTGTGAATGGATTTTTCTGTGGTTGACTCACGATCATCATCATTTGTTACGTGCAGCAAATTCTGTTTCTTTAGTAATTTTTCGAATTTATGATTATTTGTTTTGGCGTACTTTATGTTGATAGCATTATAAACTTCATGGGATTTAATATTTTTTATGACTGTATGTATTTAAGTATGTAAGCACTTTTTTTTACCTAACCTCTATGCTCTAATTAGAATACCATCATCATTATCAATAGTTTTTTTTTCCTTTGGCGTCATTAAAAATACAAATCTAAATAATTGAATTTTTCCTGTAATCACAGTTTTTAATTGTAATTATAAAGCCAATATTTATCAATATTTATTACGTGGAAGAGCCGAAACTGTTAAAAGCCTGCTAAACTTTATTTACTTTTATTAGTGTATTAGTCCTAACTGTATTTTTTTATTTCATAAAGATTTATTATTTTTGCTATTTCCATTAACAATATTAATAGTTTGTTTTGTTTATTTGAAGCATTTGTAATAAATTAAATATGATTATAAATTGAGAATCGCTGAGAACATTTTCGAATATTCACGAATGATCTAAATTGCACGTGCAATAATTAAATTAGGTAAATTTGTGTTTATTAAATTTTGGGCGTTCAATTAATCCTGAAGATTATTTAATGCTAACAACTAGATTGAGTATTTTAGAAAATATTAAATGTTTAAAGATAAAAGTATTATTATAAGTACCTGTTTCGCTTCCATCGAAGTCCGAAGAACCGACAGACTCCTGGTGCGGTTTCCAGCAGCAAATACCGTCACTATAAACAGTCTGCCGTCCGGTAAATTTGTTAGGGTCCAAAATGTTCTCGACCGAAAAGGCTAACCGTCTGTTTTGGTGAGGCACAACCGACGGACTAACGTCCCTCGGACTCTCCGACCGGCTAACGTCACTACAAACACTTTCCGCCCTTTTCACACTAATACTAACTTTCTCATCGTCCTTGATGCCCTGGAAAGCCTTGTAGCCGTCCTCGGTTTTCTGCAGCAAGTTGAACGTACGGAATTTCTCGTGCCTTCTGGTGAGATCGACCGGACAGAGGCTCTCGTCGTTTTCGACGTCCACCTCGATGTTGAGGTCCTCCTCGTCGTCGGTGTCGTCGTCCACCTTGTCGCACATCTCGCCGTCGCGTGAATCGTCGGAAATCCGCTTCTGCTGCAGAAACAGTTGACTGTCTTCCAGCGGTCTCTTCTCGAATTCGATCTTATCGTGGCACGGAGATGCCGACTGTATCGTCTCTTGCGCCTTGTGCGATGACTCTATGATTCTTTGCATCATCATCATTGTCATCATTGGATAATTTCTTGAAAACAGCTTGAACGAATTCTCGACGACAGTCTTTATGTCATTGCACGTGAAAACCCGCGCACGTTAGTCAATTGTTTTCCGCACGTTAGTCAGTTGTTTTCCGGAAAAACTAAAGACTCCAAGCAATCATCACGCGAGATTAGAGTGCACTAACTAAATTTGATCGGACAAATTTTGGCGGTGGGCTCTCCCTAACACCAGCATGGCGAGCGGGTGGTAGCCCTGGAGGGGCTACCCACCACCAGATTGGCCCTTTCCACCGCTTTCCGCGCGTCCTATTGGCCCCCGCCGATCTCGAGGCGTGGCCTGCTTAAATGTGCGGAGCAGGGAAATGTTTGCTTTGTAATTATGAATATGATTTGATATGCTGTAATAACAAAAGAAGCGAGGGGAATTAACCAGGCATGATTGTCGGTCATATTCCGGACAATAGGTGTTATTTAGACAACGCTGATGAAACAATTTAAATTTAGTACCGGTGAAAATATTATGGCATGTTTTATTAGTTTGGCCGGTGTATAATTACGTGAAAACGTATTGTTTTTGCCGATTGCGAATTGTGGGATGTAATTAGCGTGGTCACTCTCTTTTTTATTTTTTAATTCCGGTGGGCGTTTTTTTTTTTTTTTTTGTTGTTTTTGTTTCCGTCCGTTCTTTCGCTCGTAATATTTAATCAATAATCCGCGGCCGGGATGACGCGAAACCGCGCAAAAATCGCGACCATAATTTTCATCATTCATGTTATCGTTGGTAATTTATAATTACCTGTCTAGACAATACTTTCATGGTGGGTGGGGGTGTGCAGCCGAGCGGAATTAACGGTCGCGCTATCGCTGTGTACTAATTTGAAATCATATTAGCTGACAATTAGATTTTTTTTAACACAACCCCAATTTTCAAATTGTCATTTACGCACTACATGAAGTTAAAACTTTAATCATACAATATTATGAAAAAAACCTTTTACTTTATCTTGCTTCACAAGTTATTTTCTGAGTGATTTCTTAGAATTCTTTAAGAGTTTTTTTACGATTTTTATTACTAACCAATATGGAAAGTAACACACATACAAAAAATCGTAAAAACTCTTAAAGAATTTTAAGAAATCAGTCAGAAAAAACTCGTGACAAGTAAAAGAGAAAAATCCTTTCTAAACCTTTGTTTTTTTATCTCTTTAATATTATGCTTATCATTTGTCCTCTTTTATTTATATAACATCTTCCCCTTCATAAATTTACTCTGATCTTCTGGTAAAGCCAATTTTAAATATATTTTTTTTATTTACAGGTTGTTCGGTAATTCGGTAACTTTACTTATGATTTCATTCTGCTTTTCATATCCTTTATCACATCTAGTTTTTCTTTATTAATAATCTTTATTAGTGTTATGAACATAAATAATCTTACACAAATCATAAGATCTGTTGATATTAATAGTGTAAAGTGTAGTAGCATATAAAGCCAATAAAATTGGTAATTAGAACATAGTAGACATAAAATTCATTGTCAAATCTTATTTGACTGTTAACGGTGGAGGCTTCTACTTCGTTATACATCATAATTCACAAATAAAACACTTTTTTTACTTTATTTGTATCACTGGGACTTTATTACTTTCCCTATATAGTATATATAGGGGAAGTATTGTTTTCGTGCATTAAATGTCTGTGGGTGCTGTATCTCAAAAACGAATGATCCGATTGAGATGAAACTTTAAACATAGGATTCTATCGTTAAAAACTGGAACTGAAAAGCTTTTGGTAAACATTTATAAACCGGAAGTACATGTTTACTCGAAGCCGTTTTTTGTTTCTTTCTGATATTTCTTTTAATTTGAAAAATATTACAAAACTTTTCAAACAAAAGTTGAAGGGAATAAGAAACTGAATAGGTCTTGTAAAAAAATATTTTTCATATAATTCTTAACTCTAAAAAATAAAAATTGAAAATTTTGATATTTTTTGCCAATTGCTACTAAACTATTAGAGCTACAAAAAAATTACAAATGACTAAGAATAGCCTTTTTGCGTAAACCTCATAGATTTCGAGAAAAATCACCATTTGGAAAGTATTGTTTCCATGAACGAGAATGTCTGTGGACTCTGTATCTCAAAACGAATTATCCTATTGAGATAAAACTTTAAACAATGCTTTATCATTAAAACCTGGAACTAAAAAGCTTTTGATGAACATTCATAAACCGGAAGTGGATGTTTACTCGAGGCGTTTTTTTTTTTTGTTTTTTCTCAATATTTAAAATCTAAATTTAAAAAATATTACATAACTTTTCAAAAGGGAATGAGAAACTGGACAAATTTTATAAAGACATGTTTTTCGTAAAGTTCTTAATTTGTGAGAAAAATATTTAACTTTCAGAATATTTCAGAAATATTTTTAGATTTTTCTTTAAAGATTCTTGAAGTTTCAGTAATTTCTCCTCCACACTTTTAGTTTTTATTACAACTTCCTTTCCAAAGAATTTTCATCGAGAATTCTAGAAAATTTTACAGGTTAACAAAGATTTTATTCGAGAGTTTCAAAAAGTCATTATTTATATTTCTTTATAAAAATTTCTTCGTGGTTTCTAAGCAAGAGTTTGTTCAACTTTTTCTATTTGAAAATTTTCTTCTAAATTTCTATAATTTTCTCAGATGATCCATATTTTTTCATTTATTTCATTTTAGGTTTATAAAATTTTTTTGAAGATTCTAAAAGTGTACAGTAATTTCTTTTTCTTATCTAATAAATAAATAGATATTTCCAGAATTTTAAGCAAAGATTTTATTCGAGAGTTTTACAATTTGTTAGGAAATTTTCTTCTAATTTTCTATAACTTACTTAAAGGCTTCTTAACGTTTCAGGAATTTCTTTTTTGCATCTTCCTTTCCAAAGAATTTTGATTAAGGATTCTAGAATTTTTCACAAATTTTCCTTGTAGATTTCTAGAACTTATTTGGAGGATTCTAGTGGTTAACAGTAATTTCTTCTTCATATTTCCAGAATTTTTAGCATTCGGGAGTTCTAGATTTTTTAGAAAGTTCGTTTCACTATTTATAGAATTTTCTTTGAGGCTGTTTTCAGTAATTTCTCTTTCAAATTTTAATATTGTCTTATAAATTGCAAATCTTTTCCAGAATTTTACACTTTTTTTTGAGAGTTCAGAAATTTGCAATAACTCATTTCAGAAGTTTTTAGAATTTTCAAGATTTTTTTTTCTAGGAATATAGATTTTTTAAAGGTTTCTAGAAATTTCTAGAAATTTCCAACAATTTCTTTTGTAGAATTCTAGAAATTTCTCCAAGGAGTCTACTATTTTTTCTAATGTTGTTATTTGTTTTATATTTAGGTTGAAGCATTTCATTAATGATTTTAAAATTTGCTATAAATATCTTTTCTTTTTTTCTCAAAAAGGTCTGTAAATTCTAGTATTTTTGAGCAATTTGTTTTGGATATAGCAAAGCAATTTTTCGAGAGTTGTTTTTTAGAATGTTTTCGCAATATTTCTGGAAATTTACAAAATTTCTTGTATCGTTATATCAAATTTTTAGGAATTTCTTATCTAAATTGCGAAACAAAAAAATTTCAAGATTTTTAGTCCATCAACTTGTATTTGATGTTAGGAATCATTTCGTAAAATAATTTTTTTAAACCGTCCTTGGTATGAAACGTTATTTTAAAAATACTAAAAAACAATTGAAAATCGAATGTTTATTTTTTAGCATTTTTATTTCTCTTCGTTGCTGCTAATTTATTGGTGCAAGAAATTTCGTAATTTCATAACTATTGCAAGAATTATAGCTAAAATATAAAAAAAGACAATTGAATAACAAATTTTTGATTTTTATTCTATCAATTTGAATTGGATATCAGCAATCGTTTCGTAAAAGAATTTTTTAAATCCGTCCATCCTGTAAATAGTAATTGTAAAAATACTGGAAAACCAATGAAAATAAATTTTTTGAATTTTTGTCTATGAATTTGTATTTGATGTTAGAAATCATTTCGTGAAAGAATTTTTGAAATCCATCCGTGCTGTAAAAAGTTAAATTTTTAGCATTTTTACTTCTCTTCGTTACTGGTAATTTATTAGTGAAATTATTTTCGTAATTTCATTATTATTTAAAGAATTATAGCTAAAATAGTAAAAAAATAATAACGAATTTTTTATTTTTATTGTATCAATTTGAATTTGATGTGTAAAATTTAGGAAATTTCCAGTAAAATGCGAATATTTAAATGAAAACTTTTTTTTAGAAAATTTGTTTTTAAAAATCTAGACTCGGGAAATTTCTAATAATTTCTTCTCCACATTTCAAGATTTTTTTAACTTGTTTTCTAAATCGCAAAGGTTTTCTTTGAGGCTCTAGAATTTTTACAATTTACTTCTTGAAATCTAGATTATATTCTCGAGGGTTTAGGAAATTTCTAGCAATTTATTCTCCAGAGTTCAAGATTTTCTTTTTTGAAGTCGTCTTTTAAATTGCAAAGTTTTTTTTTCTAAAATTTTAGAGTTTAGAAAATGGCCAATAACTTTTTCCCCAAATTAAAGTTTTTTTCAACTTTTCTTATAAATTTCAAAGAATTTCTTTCAGCCTTTAAATGTTTTTTAATTTCCTCTCCTTTTCAACAATTCAAATGAATTTCAGTAATTACTTCTCTAGAATTCAACATTTTGTTTCAACTAGAGGCTATAAAATTATTTAGAAAGTTTTGAATTACGGAATTTTTCTTGGAGGGTCTAGAAAATTTTTCCCTACAAATCTTTTCTTATTTTCGAGAAAGTTTATGGAATTTTCCGTAATTTCTTTTATCGATTACAAGATATTTTTTGCAACTGGTCTTCTAAATTTCTAGGAGGCTCTAGAATTTTTTAGAAAATTTTCATTTAGAAATCTAGAATTTTTCCAAGGGTTCAGGAAATTTCCAGAAATATATCCTCCAGATGTCAAGGTTATCTTCTTATCTTATAAGTTGCAAAGATTTTCTTGGAGGCTCTAGAACTTTTTAGAAAATTTGTTTCTAGAAATCTAGATTTTTCTTGAGGCCCTAGATTTTTTAGATTTTTTTTCTAGAATCTAGACATACTAGACTAGATCTAGGTTTCAAGATTTTTTAATTCTACCCGCTTTCTAAATTGTGAAGATTATATTGGAAGCTCTAAAATTTTAATAATTTGTGTGGATTACCACGTAGTAACGTTCGCAACCATTTTCTTATAAAAAATTTTACTTTTAACAATTTTCTTTTATTCAAATTTTGTAATTAAAGTTATTGCAAACCGCGAGGCGATCAGTAATTAAAGTTAATATGTATATGTAGGGTGGGTGGGTGGCCTCTAACCCACCCTCCAATCAGTAAAACATAAGCGAGGGTTTTAATTAAAAGTTGTAAAACGTAAATAAACACAACTTTATTGCATTTTTGTAATAGATTTATTCAAACAAATTTCGAAATTCAAAAATAACTTTTGAAGAAAAACAAACAAAAGTTAAAGAGAATGAAAAACTAAAAAATTACATTAAAATACTTTTTTTTGTAAAGTTCTTAATTTAAATTTTTTTACAATTTTTTGGTCATTGCTAATAAACTATAGGAACTAAATGAAATTTATATAACAAGTAATTGTGAAGAATTCAAATTTGAGCAAATTATTAAGAATAACTTCATGGTTTTCAAGAAAAATATAGGGAAAGTATTATGATGGCCACATCACCATTTGTTTCGATAATTTCGATAACACTTGAAACAAGAAGACTTCTAGTTTGAAAATGACAAGTTAAAATTGTCGAAACTATAGTCACTAAATAAAGTCTCAGTTATACAAACAAAGTAAAAAAGTGTATCATTTGCAGCTATTATTTTACCATGCTTCAAAATAACTTGAATTATCTTTTATAAAATCTCTTTTAAGCTTCAAACCTTGTCAAATATTGATGGTACTGCTTGTTTAAAAAAAAAAAAATGAAAAAATGCAAAAGACTAATTGAAATTTGCTAAAAAAATCAAATGTAAACTTTTTGAATTACACAAATTTACTTAATAATAATAAATAATAGAAAATTCTATTGAAGATTCATAAAATGAGAAACTATTGATTAAAGGAACATTTGTCGAATAACAATTGAAAATTTGCTGAAGAAGATCATCAATTTTCTTGACAAGCCCGATTATCTAAGAAAAATTTAAAGTGTTTTCAACTGTTTTCTAATAAAGTCTCAAGTGTGGTTGTTTTTAAGAGAATTTTAATATTTTTAAAATTCTTTTTTTAAATTTTAATTGCTTTTGATGATGTGTACAAATATTTTTCTTTTAATTTTATAATTTTTATTTTTTGCTAATTTTGTAAATTTGGTTGTTAATTTTATTTCTTAATAATTTGTATTTTTTGTTCTTCTAGTTTTTATTTTGAAGCCATTTTCAAGATGTTTTAATTGTTATAGCCAAAATTTTAGCTCCTATTTTGAAAGTATTTTTCTTTTGGCAATTTTTTTAGAAGTTTTTTTTTTCAATTCCAACTATTTATAACCAAATTTCAAGTTTTTGATTATTTTTTATAGCAAATTTGAAATAGTTTTTTTTAGCTTTTTGTTTCAGAATATTTTTATGTTTTTAACTCTTCCGTGATAAATTTTTAATTATTTTTTTTAATATAAAATTTAAACTATCTGCAAAAAAAAAACAAATTAAAACGTTTAACTCCTTATATACAAGAGTTTGAAAAAATTATTGACAAAAACATATGTCTTGCAATGCTTTCAATTGTTTCTAATATATTTTTAATTATTTTCGGTAAAACTTCAACAACTTTTGTAAAAAATATTATTTTTAAATATTTTAAACATTTTTCGTCGAGTTTGGAATTTTCTTTCTTTTGGCAACTTTTCTCTTACCATTTCTTAAATTAATATTACTTATTTAAAATAATTATTCACTGTTCTTTTTTAATTAATTTTTAAAACGTTTTTCTTCCGAAAGTTAAATTGGTTTTTTATCTCCAACTTTACAATTCCTAAAAATATTGTGATAAACTTTGCTAAAATTTTAATAATTTTAATATTTTAAGTTTTCAACTCTTCAATTGGAAAAGTAATTTTTTTCCTTAGGCAAGAGCATTTTTTTAATGCCTTTAAGTAAATTTCAGTGTTTTTAGCGGTTTTGTAATAAATTCTTAGTTTTTGTTTTTACTTTTTATTATTGAAAGTGTTTTAATGCCTTCTTTTCATAAAATTTTCAATTGTTTCTAACAGATTTTGATTTTATTTTAATTTCAGTTATTTTTCTTTGCAATTTTTGAAGTGTGTGTGTTTCTTCACCAAAATTGCATTGTTTTTTCTTTAAGAAATTTTCTTCTATATTGTGTTGTGTACTTTATTTTAAAGATTTTTTAATTGTTATTGGTAAAAATTACACAATAACTTGAAAATCATGACAAAGATGAAATTTATTAAAAAAATCACTTGAAAATATGTTAAAAACAATTGAGATCAATGGTTTGATGAAAAGTTAAAATTGTGCGGCAAATAAATAACTAGAAAATATTCTGAAAAAATATTAAGATTAGTAAAAGAAAATGATTTAAAAAACAATTCAATTTTAGCAAAACAATTAAAACTTATTATAAAAAATAATGTCTCATTATTCAAACAATTAAATTTTAAAAAATAATTTGTACTTTGTAAAAGAATAATTTAAATGTTCTAGTAATAATAATAATAATAATAATAATAATAATTGATTGATGCCACCAACATTAAATATGTTTTACATAAGTCATTTTTAAACTAAATTGTAAAATGATATTGACTAGCAATTAAATAATATTTAATATAGGTATATAACAAACTTAAGAGGACAAACTTGGTAAAACATTTCTACAAGGTAAGTAAGACATAAATTATACATTAAAACGTTTTAAAAACAAGAAAACACTACATAAAATTTAAAATCTATGGTCCAAGAATTCATCAATTGAATAAAAAGCATTCTGTGCAAGTAATTATGTCAAAATATTGTCAATTTTACAATGTTTCTACCTGTATTATTACTGTATTATTTTATTATTAGAGATAGTTCATACTGTATATATTATTATTTGACGCTCACATCCACTCTACATAAATGTATTTTTAAGCATTGTAATGTATTTTATGTGGCCAAAGTGAATTAAGAAATAAATAAATAAATAAATAAATAATTTTATTTCCTTCTTAAAATGAGGCAAAGTCATTTCTTTCACAGGTGACGGTAACTTATTGAAAAATTTAGGTCCAAAAGAATTTTCTTGATCTGTCGACTCTAAAACTTATTTGATTTAAATTATGCGAATACCTTGTGTCATGGTTATGTATCTCATCTTGAGTTGGATATTGAGAGATGTTTGATTTCACGTACAAAAGTGCATTGAGAATATATATATGCATTGGAAGGTCAGAATATTATGTTCTATAAATTTACGTTTAACATCGTCTTTGTCTTTGTCTTAAGCCCTGTAATTATACGGATTGCTTTTCTCTGTAAATTGAAGACATGCTTAGTATGGCAGGAGTGTCCCCCAGGTAAGCACCCCATAGTGTATTATAGAAGAAAATAGGCTATTAGTATCAGTAATGTCATCTAAATTCCTAAGTAGGTAGTGACATTTACTTAGTTTTTTACTTATATAATTTACATGCTCCTCCTACGATAGGTTAGAGTTAAGAAGTATCCCTAAGAATTTCACTGTATTATTATAAGGGTTATCAATTTTGCTGAGTGTGAACCACAGCATTTCACTCTTGTTATTATTTTAGGTGAGTTTGTTTTCTACGAACCAGCTTTGAGCCTTCGCCTGTGTGTTTTCAACCATGGATTGTAATGAAACAAGATCTTTATTCTTATTGACAAGAGTGGTGTCGTGCACAAACAATACCACCCCCGTATTTTGCATGAATAAGGGTAAGTCGTTCATATATATTAAGAAAAGTAGATGCCCCAGGACAGACCCCTGAGGGACCCCACATTTTATTTCCTCCATTTTAAAAATAGTATTATTAAACGACACCACCTGTCTTCTATTTGATAGATATGATAAAAGTTTTAGACTAATCTCATCTACATTGTATTTTTGTAACTTATATAACAGAATTTCCTTTACCATCACTTATATCCCGCATGAGTTCCAATATCGCTGTAGTTGTACTACTATTTTGCCTAAAACAATGCTGAAAATCTAGAAACTAATTATATTTCCTTAAATATAATAGAAATTATAGGAAGAGATAAACATCTTTATTGGAAGAAAGTGTTAGATCTGATAATATGCTATGCTTCTTCTCTTCTAGTTTTTTCCTTGGCTATCAACCGGTGGTCTTTCAGTCCTTTCTCATTCGTCAGTGGATGTTGTTGTCACTCCTATGATTCAAGAACTGATGAAATGAATTGATAAATGGTGGTGCTAGGATTGCGAGGAATACAGAGATGATTAAGGACTTCACGGATGTGGGAATTAGTAGCAAATTTGGTTGCTAGGTGTATGAGTTGTTCTACTGTTTTTATCTGTGTTTTTTGTATAGTAGGGCGTTAGAAGGGATTTTTAGGATGGCTAATTTTTGTTCTAAGGACTGTTTTTTCACCCACTTTGAGAATTTTTAAAATAGGAGGGTGGGGATCAAGTAAGGGCCGACAAATCATTTTGTAATTGTGTATCGCTGTTTTAATAGAAATGCCTCTATTATGATATGAAAGTGTCGAGCCCTATTCTTGATTTTCAGCTTAAGATTTGTTGTGTAGGCTTTGAAAGTAAATTTAGGGGCTAGCGATATTCCTAGGTATTTATAGTTTTAGGATGGAGGTATTTGCGTGTTATTTAAGGATATAGAAACGGAGGAGTTTAAAGCACGATGGAAAGGAATGACCAGATTTGTTAGGGCTTATTGACATTCTCCATTTGTCGAACCAATGTTCAAGAGTGTCGATCAGTCCTTGGACTGTGCTCAGAGCCTATGGTATTGTGGGAGCGTGTGCAATTAATGCGGTGTCGTTTGCAAAAAGAGACAGTCGGCTGAAGGGTTTAGATATTGTGGGGTAGGATTACATAAGTCATGGACAAAGGTATTTTGTAGGAGTGAGAAAGGGGAGAGCCTTGGGGTACATCTTGATATAGAATAAATGGATGGGAGGGGTACTTCTGACTTGTACATTAAGCAGCCGGTTATTTAAAAAGCTATCGATTAGATGAAGAAGATGTGGTGGTATTTTGAGGGAACTGCATTTAAACAGCAGACCTCGATGCCAGATAGAGTCAAATGCTTTTTGTATGTCCATGAATGCGGACTTCTGGCCTTCCAGGTTAGCTTTTTGGCAATTAGAAGTAAGTATGGATAAGGGTAGGGTGGTAGATCTATTTTGAAGGAAACCAAACTGATAAGAGGGGATGTGTTTGGATATGTGAAAAATATTTTGTTTTTAAGAATTGTCTCAAAAACTTTGCTCAGGACTAGTAGCAGTTAAAAAATTGTTTTATCAAAAAGGAAAATGAGGAAAGAATGTAAATAAAAACATAAAATTATTTAAAAGCCCTTAGAAAAAATTAAAGATTCTCAAAATACAAAAATAAAAACATAGTTCTTTTAATGGATAGTGGCTATGTCGCCAATCAACCAGTTCACCTTTATAATTAGTAATTATAAATTAAGGACACACACACACAAACACATCCATATGGATCCATCCGCACGGTGAATTCTTCCTTTAGAAAAATACACCGCCCGGCTGGGATTCGAACCCACAACCGTGTGGTCCCCAAAACAATAGTTAAAAGAACATTTACTAAATAACAATTGTTTAAAACATTTGTTTAAAAAATATCGCTAAAAGTTTTTTCGAATAAATAAATACTTGAAAATCATTATAAAAGTTTTAAGATAATGAAAATATAACAAGAACATTTTTAAAATTATAAACAAAATATAAAAAATAGTTACATTTTTAAGAAAAGCAGTTTAAAATTACTTGAAAATCATTGATAAAAATTAAATTTACTAGAAAAAACCATTAAACACCTGCTGAAATAAATCTATTAATTATTTTTTAAATGACTAAAAGAAAACAAAAATATTACTTCAAAACAGATAGAAATAATATGAACAGTTATTATTAAAAAGATAAAAACAATTGAAAACTTTTTGAATAATGTAAAGTTGCTTTTAAATAATGGAAACTTACAAAATATAAACATTTGAATATTCTTCAAATAGAATATAACGAAAAATAAATGATTGAATGAACAGTTTCCAGACAACAATTAAAAAATTGTTTGGAAAGGCAGTTAAAAAAAATTAGATTAATTGATTTTAAATATAGAAAGAAACGTTTAAACTAAACAAAATGTAATTATGCTAAAGAATTATTGAAAATTAAATTGAACATTCTTCGAATTAAACATGTTGATGTTGATCGTAGTAATTTCCCTATATTTTTTTTCAAAAAACAAACCGCGTCATGAAGAAATCTGTAATAACTACCGACATGCGGACAGGCATTGCACCAACTAAAGTTACAATATAAACAAGTATGTAAGAGTTATATGTCCATGATAGGAAGACACCGGTCAAATTGAAACAAACAAATTTAATTTGATTGTTAATAAATTTAATGCAGACAACGAGTTTTCACGTCTCTAAAGCGTCACTTGATTGCTGGAATCTGTAATCTCGGTTCGATTCTGAAATATTTCATATTTCTGTGGAAATTTTACATTCCCTTAATTTATTTGAAAATCATGAGATTTACGCAAAAACATTTCTCTCAAGAATAGATCTTTAAGAAAATGTTTACTACTATTAATTAATGAAGAAGCAAAGTTATGTAAAATAATAATAATAATAATAATAAATATTTTAAAAATGTCTCGAGTAAACGTCCACTTCCGTTGTATGAATGTTTACAAAAGCTTTTCAGTTCCAGTTTTAACGTTAAAACCTTAAGTTTAAAGTTTCATCCTAAAGAGATCATTCCCTTTTGAGATACAGTACACACACACAAAGAAAAAAAAAAATTTCTCCAGAAATTAGAGGAATCAACTCATGGGACCTCATAACGAATATTCCCGTTAAAAAAAGGTTTTAAAACATTTCCACGAAAACAATACATTTTTTATGCAGGAAAAATAAAAATAGCGAAAATTTAATAATTAAAAATAATTTTCCAAACAATAATTAAAAATTTGCTAAAATAGACAGTTCAAATTTACTTAAAAATAGTTTTTTTAAGATACGGTTAATTATCATTAGACAAATTGAAAACTCTCAAAAAGAAAGAATTATAAATCTGTTAAAAATCATCAGATCATTTGATTAAAAAAAAATAGTAACAGTTAAAACTAAGAAAACAAAATTTTAAATTTGTTCCTATAATTATTAAAACTTACTAAAAAACAATTGACAATGACATTAGTTTTAAAACAATGAAAATTTTATAGAATGACGATTTAACATTTAAAAAATTACTTTTTTAAAGAAACACTTGAAAATTATCAGAAAAATTGTAAATTAAAATCTGTGGTGAGATCAAAATTACTTGAAAAACAGAATCATCAGAAAAAAATTCAAATACATCTTAATCTTAAATTCTAAAACAACAAAAAATATAAGAAGTTAAAAAGTTAAATGAATAACAGTTTTCTTCTTTCGTAAATTATAAGACTGAAGAGAAACACAAGTTCAATAAATATATATAAATAAGAAAAGGTTTAGTTAATTTTAAAACTATAAATTATAGGCAAAGTAAAGCTTTTTGTAAACTTCATTTCTAGTAAATTTAAAACTGAAAACAAAATCATAAGAAAAACATCTTTTCAATTTTTCTAGAATTCATTATATATTATATTATATGCTTAATTGTATCGTTTTTTTGTTTAATTTCTCTTGCAGAAATTTAGTTCTTAGACTAATTTTTCAAGGCATTTCAATATTTTTTTGTTTTATTTTTATACGAATGCTTCAGCAATTTTTCTAATTATTTATAAAAAATAAATTCAAGACTTTCAAGAATTACAGAAATATTTTTTTGCATTTTTTTCTTTCATATATCCAGATTTTTTTCCAAATTGCGAGAATTGCTTTGTGATTTTTTTAAATTTTTTCTTTTGCTTCTTTTGATAAGACTTATTATTAGCGTAATTCAAAGGTAATCTATATAAATCATAAATCATTATAAATTTTCAAACCAAGAACATTTCCTAATACTTTTCATTATTTTAAATATTCATTAGAAATTTCAGTTTACATTTTAATATTTCACGGTTGTCTATCTCCTAACTCTATCTACCGATGGTCTTTTGAACACGCTAATTTTTCTCTCGTGTAATTCGCCGCAAATAAGAATTATCTTAAAATCCTAACAATTACGAGATAATGAGGTGTTTCAGAGAATGTTCAAATAATAAAAAGTATTGCTTAAATCTTTGCAAACTTTAGATTCTTTAAAAAAAACGTGTTTTATATAGGATTAAAATGTCATTCATGCCTATTATAGAAGTTACTTCGAAATTCTTAAACAATTCTATTATTTTTTTCTAAAAGCTTCCTTTACTTGCCTGTGATCATTTGGGTTACGAGGAATGTAGAATTTTGTTAGAGGTGATTGGTTAAAGATTGTTTTTAAATTTAGTGCTTAGAACTAATAATATACACTAGGATATGAAGAAAAGAGATTCAGAAAATATTAGAGATACTTGTATTTTTAACCATCTTTAGTCCAATCATTTAACTTAAATACCATTTAACAGGAGACACTTCAATTGTCATTTTAAATGAACTGAATTTATTTAGTAGTCATCATAAAGCAGGACGGGAAAGAAAACATGGAATATTGCTATATTTTACTGCTGGGAAAACGCAATCCAAGTCCATAACAAGGTGTTGGAAAGCAAATATCCATCAAAAGAAGGTTATGCTCTCATTTTGGTGGGATTACAAAGGCGTCGTGTATTTTAAACTATTGCCACAGAACTAAGCCATCAATACGGCTATGTACTATCGCCAATTGAACCAATTGAATGAAACCATCAATAATTTGATTGTATTGGCTTTTAATTGTTGAAAGTCCATTTTGAATTCACTGTTAGGTGTTGTAACTAAAACACAAACTTTCAAAGAGTATGCTTCTATTTTCCGCAACAATTGTTTCGCCACACTGTGGCCATTCTTCGCATGAAGAAGCCACAGTGTGGCGAAACAATTGTTGCGGAAAATAAAAGCATACTCTTTGAAAGTTTGTGTTTTAGTTACAACACCTAACAGTGAATTCGAAACCATCAATGAAAGGCGGCCAGAATTGGCAAATCGTAAGGGTGTTGTGTTCTACCATGACAACGCAAGACCACATACAAGTTTAGTGACCGCCAAAAGTTGCTGGAGCTTGGATGGGAATTTGATGGATACACTATACTCACCAGAACTTGCTCCGCCCGAATACTATATGTATCGATCTTTGCAAAACTCTTTTATTGGTAAACAATTAAATTTAGACAATGACGCCAAACAGCACTTGATTTATTTTTTTTCTGAGAAAGGCCAGAAGTTTTGAGCGTGGCATTGCGATGTTACTCGAAAGATGGCAAAAGGTCATAGAAAAAAGGTCAACACATAACTAAATAAAATTATTTCTTTCTATAAGAAATCTCCTTTGGTTATTAAAGTAAAAACCGAAATGTCTTAAGACTCCACATAACTACTAATTAAAAGACTTTACATGCTTAAGTTATTATGTATCGAATAAATTGTAGCCGTGTCTAATAAAAATGTATAAAACTCAAATAGATAGTGTTTTGTTTTAAATAAATCTGTTAAGAAACAGTTGCTCCAATTTTCTTTTGTTTATCGCACGGCCGTTAAAACGGTATCTTTATTTTTCTCCGTGTCTACATCTCACAGCCAATTAAGTAAGCAACTCGGAAAATTTAGAACCGATTCGAGCGGTATAAATTTCGCCCGCCCCCACACAAAAAAAGGAGAAAAATAAAGAAAACAGTGCAGTAAAAGTGAAAAGTCCACCGACGCGCGACCGTAAACTAAACTAAATTTAATCGGCTACCGCGGCGACCGTAATGTCTTTAAATTCCGCTTTATAGATGTTAAGTGGACGTGTCGGGCAGACTACGGGGTTTAAATATAAATATTAAATCGTAAATGTGTCCGCGGTTCATATCGATGCGACTAACTAGCGGTCGTTTGGTTGTCTTCGCTTCCAAATCAGCAGACGCATCCGGTGGGAAAAAGACCAGGGGAACATATTAAGAACTCGATGACATTGTGATGGAAAGCTCGTTAAGTACACTTTAATTTTATGGGTATTTATTTAATTGTGCGCGGCTTGGTTTTTTTATTAAAAAAAAACACAGGAAATGGGTGTATTTTTATTATTTGATTAAAAACGAACGCTGAGAATTTTTAGCCATCTTATAATAAGAATAATTTAACAATAGATAAAGTTAGTTTTATATACAATGATAAATTAGTTGCCAATTTATAACATATTTGTTTTAGACAAAAAAATCTAAGTCTAAAATGAAATAATGTCTTCAATCATCAGATCAGAAGTCGTGGTTCTGATATTTTCTAATGCTTTAGGTTGACTACAGGACTGCTTAAGTCTTTCGGTAGGAAATCCTTTTGAATTCCATTCATTGCTCTACGATAAGGTTCTTCAAGTTCTAAGAATAAGTCCTCTTCATTTAAGCTGATATGCGATGGATTAACCAAACCCAAATTTTCATTTTTCAGTATAGTTAATAAATTACTAATCGATTAATTTCATTCTTAATTTTTTTAAAACAATCTACCATCAATTTACTTAATGCATTGTATGATTCGTATTTTAAAAATAACCTAACAGATCTTCAACCTCTAAAATATTTATGGCGTTTTTGTCATCTGTTATGATAAAATATGCACTGAATTATTGGTATTGGCCTCTTCTAAGAGTGTCGTTGAAAGGTACATGTTCTAGTTAGACCTTCATGAAAATTATTCAACTATTCTTTAAATTCATCCTTGTATCCTTACGTCATTTTGTTCATCTTATTTTTATAACTGCTTGTACTTACATCCTTTCTTCTTTACATTTTCCTTTTATCATCATGATTATTATTGAATTATTTTTTAAATAGATTTTGGTGTGTTGATCTCACTTTGGTAGACAAACTACTCACTATAATATACCTCCATAAAAGAGGATATATTATAATCTCAGCTAAATTCTTTTGATAATTACTACCTGATACAAATATATATATCACCTAAAACCTATTTTCTATCAATCAACCAACTTGACACCTATTATTTCTGTTAATGAAATTATATTATAATCATAACCAAATACAATGACACGCAGTGTAAATTAAAGGGATATTTAATTTAGTTCAAAAAGGCCATATTTGGCTAATAATCTGATGAATCGTAAGTTGTTCCATAAGAAAGTCTTACGGAACAACTGATACCAGAAGAATAGAGGGTGTGGATAGAAGAATACACATTTTGTTAATTCAAGCCTTTCCAATTCCAAATACGATCAAAATTTTTATTGATTATTATTATGTATAAGAGCTAATTCTTTCTTTATTTTATTCTTCTATTGAGGCTTCATATTAAATTTTAATCCTGAATTTATTATCCGTTCCTCTCATAGTAAATCCGCTTTGGCACGAGTTGTCATAAATGATAAAATCTTCATTATATTTTTTCATTTTTGAGAAAAAAACACATGAAGCTTTCAATCCTATAAAATACCTCTGCTGATATTCAACAGCTTCAGCTTCTATTATTTCGTTAAATATTTTTCTTTACACTTCAATTATTTAATTCTTCTTTTGATCGTTGAATGTAAAATTCTATTTATCTGGAAGCAAACAAAAATAGACAGAATCTGCGCAACAATCTACGGCGATAAATGCAACACAAGTCTATTATAAAAAAGTAAGAATTTTGAAAAAATGGAAAAATTATTATGGTTATGGATAGATGATTTAAATCAGAAACATATTCCTTTAACTCAGGTTGTTAAAACTGAGAAAGCAAAGACGATTTTTGAAGATCTTAAGAAGACAGAGGGAAGCGAAGAAACATTTTTGGGAAGCTAGGGTTGGTTTATGAGGTTTAAATCTCGAAGTAAGTGTCTTAGTGGCAAAATATGTGGTGAGGCGGCAAGTGCCGATGTTGATGCAGCGGCTGCTTTTACAAAAAAGTTGCAAGACTATGTAGAACATGATAATTATCCTCCTGACCTCATTTTTAATGTCGATGAAACTGGGCTTTACTGAAAAAAGTTGCCATTCCCGGAAAGACCGTTCCGCTCCAGGTTTTAAAGCTGCAAAAGATAGACTCATTATTTTGTTAGGAGGAAATGTTTCCGGAACTTTGAAGTTTAAACCAATGTCGGTGTACCATTGGCAAACACCACGTGCTTTCAAGGGGCTAAACAAAGATATGTTGCCAGTCTATTGGAAATGGAACAAGAAAGCTTGGGTCACACGAGACGTTTTTAAAAATTGGTACACAGATTATTTTTGTCCAACCGTTCTTCGCTTTTGTAAAGAAAATGAATTACCACTCCAGGCACTTCTTCTATTAGACAATGTCCCTGGACATCCTACAAATCTTGCTGAAAAAAGAACACCATTGGATGTCAAGGTTGTTTATATGCCCCCAAATATAACATCACTTTTGCAACCAATGGATCAGGGAGTTCTCAACTTTAAAATCCTATTACCTCCGCACTAACTTCTTGAAAATGGCGAGATTCTTAGACTCTACAGAAAAAACAATTCAAGACTATTGGCGGTCCTTTGATATTTTGAAAGGCATTTACAACATCAAAGCAGCTTGGGATGAAGTGTCAGCAAAATGTTTAAATGGAGTGTGGCGTAAACTTCTACCAAAAATTAAGCACGATGTCGAAGAATTAGAGCATGCAAATAATGCTGTTGAAGACATTACCACGTTTGCGAGAGAGGTAGGATTAGACAATGTGACTGTTGAAGATGTGAAAGAAGTTTTAGAGAGCCACGACCAGCCGCTCTCCAACGAGGAATTAGAAGAATTAGCCACCGAATTAAGTCGTCAACATCCAGAGGAGGAGAAATAAGACGAAGAACCTCTGAGAGTTATAAAAACGGCCGATCTCGAGCGAATTCTTTCAACCATAGAAATCATTACTGATGAGCTCTGTGAGATAGACCCCTAAATAATTTCTCGTTTTAGCGTAATTACAATCTTATTCATGTTGATGGTTTTAAATTGATATTTATTTTAGGTAAATCTGCACAATCCAGTTTATCTTTGAAATGAAAAAAAATCGTAGAAATATTCAAAGACTTTAAATCTCAATACAAAAATTCGCTCATTGGATGTATTAAAAACACCTCTTTAAAAAAAGACCAAAAAAGTGATAACTATTCATTATTCATAATATTAGAATAATTCTGGTCCAATACATGAGACATTATGAGAGGTTTTTTGAGGTTCATAAAATGTGACTGGAAATGAATATCCAACTACTTGCAAACAATTCAAAAACTCCACAAAGTATTTTTTTTTATATTGTTGATTTAAGAAGCTTCTACTTCATTATACATGTTTGAATAATTAATAAAACACTTTAACTTTACCTACAAGTTTTGTAACTAGTAGTGAGATATCAAAAAGGAGAATAACGCAGGCAATGCGAAACAAGCATAAATGCGACCAACTGGCTTACGCTTTACAAATTCTGGGAACCTAGATGCAGCAAAGGTGGTGAAGATTACTGCTGAAGGGAGTCCGGGCACAGCAATGAGGTACAGGACGTTGTTAAATACAGTGTAGGAAACCAAATTATCCGCGAACAAGGCTCAATCACTCACTGTGGAGTGCAAATTGTTCACAATTGCAAATTGTATCCCTCATACACAGCCGTTTTGCTGGCTAAGAAAGAATGTTATCCCTCTCATGGAGAGATACGATTTACAGAATGTAGTGGTGAGGTCGATCTTCAAGCCCTACCTGATCACACGATGCAAAGAATATTGCTCGTCAAAAAATTTAACTGTCAGCCTTCACGATGATGTTTATGATGCTAATTTAATTTGTAAATAGGGATGCGACTGAACTTCTGAACAAAGCACCTTTAAGCAAAAATTTTATGGCAATGCTGATGGCACCAAAACCGACGATAATATATTTTCATTTCCCTTGTGCCAGAAACTGAAGTTTGGCTGTCCAGAAATCTACTGAGAAAAAAATGTCATTTGGAAAAATCCGCGTCCTTAATTTCCTCGATATTACAAGTCAAATTCTTGCATGAAACAGATAAGTCCATAAGACTTACAGTATCTATCATTGAGGAGCAGAGGAAAAATTAAAACCGTTACAAACAATTGTCGACAAAACAGAAGTAAATGTACTTTATCACTCACTATGTTGGACTGAAAAATGTGTAATTAATTGACTAGCACATCTTTAAGTCAGAAATGCTACCTCTGTGATTGCACTTCAAAAAAATTCAACGATATTGATAGCATGTTGATGAAACTCATAAATAAACAAAATCTGCAATTCGCGATTTTCAACTTGGATGCTTGGATTCGTTTCTTTGAATATCTTTTGAATATTTCATACAAATTACATGTAATAAATAGCAATATCGCGGTGAAGATAAGTATTGGTCGAAAATCCTAAAAAGAACAAAAATGATTCCGTCAACAATTGGGGCTTTTGATAGACATCCGAAACATAGATATGTAATACTGTGCTCCATTTTATTAATGCAGTAATTTAATCATTGACATCTAGACTGGACGTGAAGTTAATACAAAGATTCCACATCGTCTTTCAAGTTATTTCTTGAGGCTCCGCTATTGATATTCCTAAGTACAAGGAATATTGTATCCCTGGTATTGTATGCCAAGTACAGTGCGCAAGATTCTGTTTCACAGCTGCAACGTTATTGAGACAGCGCTTCTCCCAATTGGACAAATGTCTGAAGAAATTCAAGAATCTTACGCTAAATACATTAAAAAATATCGACAGGATATTTTGATAGCCTCTAATCCACCGATAACGAGCTTCCGAAAATTGCCAATCAAGCAGCTTAAGCCGACGAAACTAGGGCTTTGTTAAAAGTGCCGACTGTTGAAGTTTTAAGCATCGACGACGAACCCGAGGATTCGTGGGACGAGGAATATTAATGTAAGATTGAATGTAAGAAGTAATGTGTTAATATAAATGGAAAATCGAAAACAATGTTTAATTCAAATTTTTTATCACCGTCATCAAATGGGCCGATGTACAAATTTTTATGAAATTCTGGCAATTTTAACCGTTAATTTTCGCCATATTGGATCCGGCATTTTGGCTTTTTAAATTTTTTGTTTTCAATTTTTCATTAGTTATATCAAAACAACATATACAACAATAAAATATATAAGTCCTTTACGTTGTAGAAAATTCACGAATAAATAAGTAAAAATAATTCAATACTCAATTTTATAACCATATGTAGACACGTGTTTCGATATTTCAATCTCTTCAGTACAGCTTTATTATAAAATTGATTTTAAACATAAATAAAAACGTTTACTAAAATAAATATAATGAAATATAAATAACTTACTCAGATATGCACGGCAACTGACACAATAATGAAATATAATCGACTGAAGGTCTTATTTATACCTGCATGGATAACTGAATTATTTAATTGCTTTTGCTAATTTATTTTTAATTACATCAACCTAAATTCATTTCTTGTTCCAAATTTCAATCATTTTTAGTTCATTTTACAGAAAGAAATACGTTCAAACTAGTGTTGCTTTGATAGCCTTGCTATTTTGTAACACGCAAATTACTTTTGTATTTACAATGTCTGTCGAAGTATTAGCTAGAGAAGTAGTTGTTTCAATAAGTGATTTGTTTTGTAGTCTTAATAAGACTCATTTGTTGTAGGTTTTTACGAAAATATTTTCATGCTTTTTCTATTTATTAACATATACAACGTTTCAATTAAATCCATTAACACCGCATTTTCGGAATTTGGAACCACTGTGCGGCTTCTTGGAACTGGCGATGCTGTATGAGGTGAACGTCATCGGATTTGCAGATGACATCATGATAATCATCAGAAGCAGAGATATCGAGTAAGTCACGAGGCTTTTAATGGAGGCGATCAGCAAGATCTTTGAGCGGATGGTAGAAACAGGGCTAGATGTAACGTCCGTGTGCCTTTCGAGATGTCGCTCGGGCAAAGACGGATGTACGACAATATTGCGATCTTGGGCCACGATAGTGGTCAAGATTGAGACGAAGATCCCCTTGTGCAGCAGCCAGGTATTGGAGCCACCAGGGCCATCTCGGGTCTGTTGGGGAACTCGGCTAGAAAAGGTTGTTGCTGGGAGTTACGAGTACCAAGCTGCTGTACGCCGCTCCAGTATAGGCGAAATGCGTACTAGCCTCTTTAGTCCCCCCGAACTTGGAGTTCGTGGCGACAGACGAGGTGTTCGTGGCGATGAAGGCTGGAATGCGCCGCGAAACACAATGCCCAGCGGAGGCTGAGGGACCAGTGGCAGAAGAGATGGGACGTCAACAATGAGAAAGGCATCTGGACCCAGGAGCTCATCCCAGCTGAAGTACAACTTGATGCAAATCCTGTCAGGTCACAGATGCTTCGGCAAGTTCTTACACAAAATCGGAAAAGCCTTTAAGAAAAAGTGTCCTTGATGCAAGAGTTAGGTGAACGATGGGCGACAGATCTATTTTGAGTGCTGGCGGTGGTGGAGGGAACGGGAAAAGCTGAGCAGAGAATTGTGGGGTCCGGTCGAGCCAGGAACGAACGGCCAGAGAAATCCAGAAAGGAAATTAAGGAATCTGTCTTTGGGACATTACGAGTGAGGATGATAAAGAGGAAGAGGAAGGATGAAGAACCGGAGTAGTAGCGGAGGAGGAGAAGTAGAGGGGGTACCAGAAGAAGTGTTTAGATGCCACTGTTGTACCTATTTAGACAATCAGGTTGAAATTCGTCTTCAATCAGGAACGTCTTTGAACATCTGAGTGCCTCGTGCAAATATATTAGCCGGGACGATGAATGGATCACAGTGACAACACTCCAGAAATTGTGCCCTTGAAATAAGGTCTATAAAAAAGATCAAGTGTGTTATTTTGACTTGAGGATAAGGAGCATACTAGGGTGATGAAAAATATATTGTAATAGATCAAGAGTACGCTAGGAAATTGAATATGTTGATATAATGAGATAAGATTAGATGAGATATAAATTTATTAACAAAATCATCCATTAAAATATAAATGTCACTATTACAAAACAACGCTCAAGTGTGGTAGATTATAAAAGTACAATTTGGTTACAAAACATGTTTAAATAAATTATAATATTCTAACAGGCAATATATGAGGTTTTGTACATTCCGTAGGTTCCTCTTCAGTATTTTTTTGTGTAGGACCTTCTTCCTAGATGGTAATTAATTGTATCGGCTCCCAATATCGAATCTCCTGTTATGTCATTCATATTGTAGTCAATATTCGCAGATATATTTTTAAAATTCGGGTTAATACCCACTGTTCAAGATGAGCGGTTTCCTTTTTTGTCTTTTATACCAGCAAATCAATGAAACGAAGTCGTCTTGAGGCGCATTTGAAGGCGAAACATAGTGCTCATATTAATTTAGATTTGAATTACTAACAAATTTTAAAGAACATTTTTGAAAAGAGAACAACAATTAAGTCTTTATTTACTGCTCATACTTCAACTCATAATCGTATTCTTGAGTTATTAAATTTCTTTATTCATCCTTAAATCTGGAAAAAAATATAAGAGAGAATTTAATACGGTTCTTGAAAAAGATGACAAAGATGTAAAAGCTTTGTCACTCAGTAACAATACTATTAGCAGAAGAATAGATGAAATGAGTAAAGATATTGAAAAACAATTTGTTGAAAAGCTGGAAACAAGAAAATTCTCAGTGCAAATGGATGAATCAACTTTGTGAGGCAGTATTGACAACTTACGTAAGATATATTGAAAAAAGAGCATTTATTTATTTATTATATATGAAAAAAAACCTCCAAAGATTCATATAACAAGCTAAAAAAACTACGTAGATGTCAATAATATACCTATGAAAAATATAACATCTTGTAATGCAGATGGTGCTCTTAATATAATGGACAAAAAATGGCTGCTTAAAATTGATGAAAGATGAGAATCCAGAAATGATTCGTGTGCATTGTGGTACCTAAAATCACATTGCCTGTTCTAAATGAAGTACTACATTCAGTAATAAAGTGTATCATGGCTATTACAGTTTATGCCAAATGTGAGCGTCTTTTCAAACTATATTGGGATGAACAAAATGCTGACCATGTGAGTCTTTTACTTCACACTGAAGTAAGATAGCTCTCTAGAGGGAACTCCTTGAAAAGATTTATTAAGGTGACACACCTGAAATGATTTTGTAAGTTATTTAGCCGATATCTTTGAAAAACTAAATATATTAAATAAACAACTTCAAGGAACAAATAAAACTCTTGTCGATACAAAGGCGAAGATATTTTGTTTTTTGTTGTTCAGAAATATATTAACAAAAAAAATCTGGAAAAAATCTAGAACCCATAGAAGGTCTTACACTTTCCAATGAAAGTAAAATTAATGCAAACTTTATTTTAGAAAAATGAAAGAAAAATTTCTAAAATAATGCAGAAATATTGAAACAAAGTTATTAAAATCTTTGAAACAGAATTCTCACAATTTCAAGGTAAACTTTCGAGAATAAAACAAAAATCATACTAAAAATCGTTCTTAAAATAGACAGACAAATTTAAATTTAACCTCATGAAACAATTTAATACTAATTATAATTATTAATTTAAGAAAAAATCTAGAACATATGAAACCAAAAAATGGAAATCAGAATCGGAACACAATTCCTGGAAAAATTTAAAAAACATTGAAGGGAGAAAAGGATATTCATATAAGATAAAAAATAAAATTTAGAAATATGGAAAAAAAAAACATGTAAATAAATCTAAAATCCTTGAAAAAATGTTAGCAATTCAGAAGTAAAATTAATATAAAATTTAGATTAGAAAAATTGATGAAAAAGTGCTGAAATATTCTAGAAATTTTGTAAAAAAGTTATTAAAACATGGAAAAAAAAATTAAAAAATTTAAAATTGAAAATGACACAAAAATCAACTTAAAAAACTTCCTTCAAATAAAAAGATAAATATAAAATAAAAGCCACGAAAAAAATGTAATATGCAGACAGGAAAATATCTGGAGACCTGGAAATCCTCCGAACAAAATTTTTGCAATTTGGAAAAGAGACCCATGAAAAATTCTGATAACGAAAAGAGTAAAAAATCTTTAAAAATTTTGTAGAAATTTTAAGGGGAAAACTGATTCAAAAATCAAATAATAAAAAGTACGAAATTTGAAAAACTTTTTTTAACTAATATAAGAAAATATGATAAAAATTCTAAATATCTTGAAGACAAATTGTCTAAATCAAGAAGAAAGTTGCTAGACAATGATTTGAATAGTTTGGTTTTAGAGCTAACCAACTCTAAACATGTAGTTAAGGGATGTAGTGTTCAGAAAGGACGTCAATTAATTTGACTCGCCATTTTATCGCAAAACATTCTTTCTAAGAAAAAAACAAGATTAAAGTTCAAAAAGAAACGTGCAAAGACTGAAGGAGTGCCTCAAAGGAAATGGCTATAGAACGATCAGCAAAGAGGACTGATTGAACGCTAAGTCGTTGGTAAACCGCAGCAGATGTGTAAACTGTAACGCTCAGCCCGAAACAAGTTTTTGTGATATCGTGGCAACTACCCCACCCAGATATATATATATATATATATATATATATATATATATATATATATATATATATATATAGGATGAAATTCAGGTATATCCTTCTAGGACACATGAGTTCACACCTATATAACTAACCTAGCTTAAGCAGCATCCCCAAAGAACATCTCTGCCTCGAAAAGTCACAACTCTCTACTATTTAGAAGGAAACGAGGTGACGACTACACTGATCGTAATATCAACTACCTTTAATGCCTAGATACTCCTAATGTTCAGATTTCAACAAGGAGGCTGGATTTATGATGATACTTAAAAATGTGAAGTAAATGATAACGCTATACTTGTTATTTTCGATTATCTGAAAATTCTATAGGCTGATTTAAAATAAAGATTTTCTGATGATTTAAAACAAATTGATTTTTCAACGTAGATGATGCAGCCAATGTTAGTGGATTTATTCCATATATCAAATATGCAATATCAATAAGAACTCGCAGAAATGCAAAATAATGAATCAGTTAAAACCTTATTTAAAATAAAAGGAGCGATGACATGGCTTTTTGAGGAAACAGAAATCAAATACCTAAATTCAACAAAATGTGCAAGAAAGCTAGTGTTACTATTTCCATCTTCATATTTAGCTGCATGTGGATTTTGTGCTCTAAATGATTTACTGGTAAAAAAACGAAATCGTCTGGATATAACACAACGGGGAGACTTGAGACTGAAGTTAACCAAATTGGAACCTTAGATAAAATCCCTGTTAAAACCTATCATTTAAGTGCCTTAAATGAACAGTTAAATTTTTTAATATTAAAAATTATGTATACCGTATGTCTCAGATGATCACGTGTCATAGGGAATTTACATGTAAAATTTGTATTGTTAATTTTTATCTCATACAATGTGATATAATCGAAATGAAGTTAGATTTATTATATCACTTAATGCATATTGTTTAGAAACATTTTTTTCTTTGTTTTGTTGAGTTATACCTAAAATATAAATTAATTTAATTATACGATGATTATTCTAATTCTAAATAAGATATTAGTTGCTAGTTTCTCACTCTATTTTTAATTTATATTTTAAGTAAATATCAACAAAACAAAGAAAATATGCATCAAAATAATCCCTATTAAGTAATATAATAACTCTAACTTCATTCCGATTATATTAACGCAATTAATGAGATCAAAATTAAGAATACAAATTTTACATATAAATTCCCGATGATCTGAGACATACGGTATGTATGTTTTTATACATAGGGGGGCATAAGGATTTTAGAAAGACTTAGATGGGGCATGGTACAAAAAAGGTTGGGAAACACAGTATTAACTCGTATTTAGAATGAAAAGTTAATTTTTGCGTTTTATCAGTGTTTAGATTTAGGCTGGTCATCCAAGTACTCGCTTCTTGAATTCTCATATTCATTTTGTCTTCGAGCTCCTCAGCAGCTTGTACTATTATTAGGAATGTTGTATCGTAGGCGAACCTGTAATCATAACCTTTTACTTTCGGCAAGATCGTGAGAAATAATATGGGACCCATGGTATATCCTTGTGGAACCCCATGTTGAAAACAGCTAGATTATTATTTGCATTGAGGAAATGTGAAGAGCAATTAGCTATAAATTCTGTTAAGTTTCTTGGATTACGCATTGACCAAGAACTGAGGTAAGGTGTCTACGTCGATGACTTGGCAAATAAATTTACTTAAAATATTTATCTGCTGATGAATCTGATGCGTTGTCTTTCCCTAGAAATTGTTAGAACTGTATATTTCACACACTGTCTTTCAAAAAAATACAACGCTATTACCATGATGGCTACATCACAATTTTTCTTCAAATATTGGGCTTATTAATTAAAATATGCCTATCAAACATTTTAGGCACTGTTAGAACTGTATTCTCAATATTTATAATTAATTAATTGATTAGAAATAATTGGCCATTTCGTTATTATCAGATGAATGAAAATTTTGAGTTGAAAAGACTAAAGATATATTTACGACGATCATAATCTAAAGCTGAAGAATTTTAAGGAATTATTCTATTAAAATCCTAGATATAAATGAGCACTTTCAACTGTAGTGAAAATTAATGTGCTGACTTTATTTTTATTAGTTTCTAAATTTTTGTGTACTGAATGAGACTTAAAAATAGACTCTGGCCATTAATTAGAAAACACCGACGTACACACACACACATTCAGACACAATGTGTTTGTGTACATTTCAGATTACCTTAACACGTTTGACGTTTACAAGATAAACAGACATAATTCAGTGGCGATGGCAAAGTGGTAGTGATGGTGTTATTAAAAACAGCACATAAATCTCGCCGCTGCGAGTCGACGGCATTCTCGAGTTAAGAATCTGTTTCTACACCCCGAAATATGTACCTAATTTATCTTAACAAATTGGTTCCAGCCTCGCCCTCCGCCACCAACATCCTGCTAGACGCGCGTTCCAGAATGCATGGGGGTTCACTAATTTTACGTATCACTGCTGTTTTCCTCGGGAACGTCTCGACGAATTAATTGATTCGGTGTCCGCCAGATGTTACGCGATTTTAATTCTATTTAAAAAAAAATTACTAATAATTTAAAAATATGAAATATGTTATGATATTAAGGGTTGTTTATAGAAAGGCACTTGGTTGGTTTCATAATTTTTACGATTTATTCCGACTAGTTTCGATTTTTACATCATTCCCTTTAATTTTTATTTGAAAAATTTTGTAATATTCTTTATATTAAAAAAAAAATTGGAAAAAACAAAAAATGGTCTCAAGTAAATCCACTTCCAGTTTATGAATGTTCACCAAAAGCTTTTCAGTTCCAGTTTTTAACGATAAAACCTTAAGTTTAAAGATTCATCTCAATCGGATCATTGATTTTTGAGATACAGCGCACACAGACATTTTCATGCATGAAAACAATACTTCCCCGATATATACTATGTTATATAGCGAAAGTAAAAGTATAATCCGATCCTAATAAATAATAACTTAATTCCATCACATTAAACTATTGATTTTTTTAGGACAATAAATTCTAGTGCAGCGACCTTAGCGTACTCTTGACCTACCTCAATACACTATACATTAACCTAGCGTACTCCTGACCTTTGTTAATAAACCATTTATTGTGGTAGGTCAAGAGTACGCTGATTTATTCGATGATTTTATACGTAAAATCGCGTAGGCTAGATAATAAAGATAATTCTTTAAATGTATCTAAAAGACTTTAATAAATTTGATTAAATACTAAACTAATTCTTAACTCTAAAAATTAAAAAATTCAGGAAGAAAAATGCTAAAATTGTTTAAAAACGAAATATGGAAAAGAAATAAAAAAAAATCGACAAAAAATCTAAAGCCCTGCAAGAAAATACATGAAACATTGCTGGTAAAATTTTAAAATCTTAAAAAGAATTTGTTGGTTAATTCTAGAAATATCAAATCACTTAATAAAATACTGACACAGTAATATATCAAATCACCTTAATAAAAAAAAATTCTAGATATCTAGAAAAAACAATAACAAACATTTCTACAAGAAATATTTTAGAACTTTCGAAATATGAAAAGAAAAAACTGGGGATTTCCTAGGATTTTTTTAAAGTCTAAAAAAATTACTAGAAAATTCTAAAACCATCTGAAAAAAAAATATATGAAATCCGAACGAAACACATTGCTGGTAAATTTTAGACCTCCCGAAAAATTTCGAGTTTAGACAATTAATTTTAGTATTATAAAAAGAAAATACTGAAAAATTCTACAACTCTCGTAAAAATCCACGAAATCTAAAAGTAAAATTGCTGAAACTCTGAGAACTTATAAAATCTGGAAAATAAATTGGTGAAAAATTCTAAAATTACTTTCAATTTTCAAACAAAAACATTTAGAAATGTAGAAAGAAAAAAATAATAATAACAGAAAATTCTAGAAGAAAAATTGTTGGAAAATTTGAACTTTCAAAATTTGGTAAATCCAAAAAGTTTCTTGAATTAAATAAATCTTTAAAACTATTAAAACCATTAAAAAATATTCGTGAAATCTTAAAATTAAATAAAGCTGACAAATGTTAGTATTAATAATACTATTTATTAAAGTAATCAACTTTTTACATAATGCACAAAATAATGAAAACTAAATTTTAACTAATTTCACAAACATGATAAATAAATTGAAAAAATTCAAAAAAATGAGGGCAGAAAGACCGATGGTCGATAGCCCAAACGGACAGACTAACCATTATTGTTAATCATTTGTATATATTTTTAAAAATTGTAAATGTTCGAATAAAGATATTATTCTGTCTCTCAAAAAATGCTGGTAAATTTTAGATCAATCAATTATTTTTCAGTTAATTCAAAAAGAATGATGAAAATTGATTAAAAAAATCACTAATAAATTACTCTAATGAAAAATCTGTCTACTAGAGAGGCTATAAATCAAACTTCAACTGTTTTACATTGTTTCTATCAGCGAAAAATCGAATTTTAAAAATTCTTCACCAATTCAAACAGTTATAAAGCAAAATAAAATTTGAAAATGTTTTACAATAACTTTTCTTTGAATAAAGAAAATTACAAAATGCTAAAAACAAATGAATAAAAATTCAAAATTCAAACATTTGTTTTGTAATGCTTTTGTCATATCTTTTTAGCAATTAATTTAATTTAAAATTTTCTTATATTAACAAATTGCCATTACTAAACTCAATAAATAAATGAATTGAAAATAGTAAAAATAATTGTAATTATTGTTTAATTTATTCACTTTGTTCAGTCTTGATATGATGATGAAAATTGAAAAGATTCTTTACCAATTGATTGCTCCGGCGTAATATTTACAAATTCGGACTTCAATTGTTTCGCATTGTTTTTGCGATGGATTAAAACTCTTGCACAGACCAATTGTGATTAAAAATTACAAGTCAAAATACGAAAGAAACAAAAAATTATTTTCAATCAAAAAACAGTTGATAGCATATTTTATGTTTCAAAAATTGCATTTGTTGATTTTCATTATGAAAAAAAAAAACAGTAAAACTCACTAGCCCCATTTATTTTGTTTTGTTAAAACAATCAAAAAGGTACTGCTAATGTTAAAAAAAAAACTTCAAAGCTGTGTTATAGTTTAAAATTATTTATATGTATATGTAGGGTGGATGGATGGCCACTATCCCACCCTCTGGTTTCTATTTCTAATTTAAATAAATTAGAAATAGAAACCAGAGGGTGGGATAGGAGAGAATATCCAAAGAAATAATTTCATTTCATTCTATTATTATTTAATATTAGTTTAATTCAACACTCACATATGTTCTATTGATTGGAAGATTGGATAGAGGCCACCCACCCACCCTACATATACATATTTACATAAGCCAGTTTTTCATTCCCTTTAACTTTTGTTTGAAAAGTTTTGTAAAATTTTCCATATTAAAAGAAAATAGGAAAAAAAAACAAAAACGTCTTCTAGTAAACATCCAGTTCCGGTTTATGAATATGCAACAAGAGCTTTTCAGTTCCAGTTTTTAACGATAAAACCTCAAGTTTAAAGTTTCATCTCAATCGGATCATTCGTTTTTGAACTACAAAATACTGCTTGCGCAGTGGATAATGTTTGTATATAAGATATACTCCCCAATCAGTATTTTCTACTTGTGTGGAATATCAACTGCTGTCAATTGATACATACAAACATTCGTCACTGCGCAAGCAGTATTTTGTATATTTTCAATACACAAACATACACCACTGCGCAAGCAGTATTTTGTAGATAACTTAAGTTGATATATATTCTTATCCATAAACATTCATAACTGCGCAAGCAGTATTTTATAGATTAAGATGAAGTAGACGACAATTGATATTTGACGATTGACTGATTCAGTTGAAATTTAAAATTGACAGTTTAACATTAAATTCGACCATGGATATATGAAGAAAAAATGAAAAGTACGCTAGAAAAATGACTTGTTCACTGGGATAAGTCGAGAGTACGTTGAGGCAATGAATAGGTCAAAGATTCGCTATAACAATGATCAATGTATCAGCCTAGACCAAAAGTACGCCAGGGCAATTTGTATAATAATATAATAAATAATTATTAGCATAGGTTAAAAGTACGCTAGGACATTTAATTGAATTGAAGCCAAATTTGCAATAAGGTAAGCACATACACACAAACGAGCACACTAAATACTGTCATCATCCTAATGTGGATATATGTCAACGTTTATGCACTTTGAGGACTTGTATATTTTGTTTGGAAATCGTTTTAACAATGATATATTATCGATACAATTAATAATACAAGTGTTACATATTTTTTCTATAAAATTTCCTTTTTGCAAAGGAATTATTAATAAGGCAATTTTTTTGTATGAAAATTGTAACTGCATTTTAGTTTCCTTAAATTCAAATTTGCAGTGTGTGTCACTTTGTTTTTAGCTGTGATGGCTAGAATCATCTTAATCTATAAAATACTGCTAGCACAGTTATGAATGTTTGTAGATAAGAATATATATCAAATTAAATGATCTACAAAATACTGCTTGCGCAGTGATGTATGTTTGTGTATTGAAAATATGCAAAATACTGCTTGCGCAGTGACGAATGTTAGTAGGTAAGATATACCTAAGCAATATTTTCTACTTATGTGGAATGTTAACTGCTGTCAATTAATACACACAAACATTCGTCACTGCGCAAGCAGTATTTTGCATATATTCAATACACAAATATACACCACTGTATTTTGTAGATAATATATATTCTTATCCACAAACATTAATAACTGCGCAAGCAGTATTTTATAGATTAAGATGCAGTAGACGACATTTGATATTTGACGATTGACTGATTCAGTTGAAACTTAGAATTGACAGTTTAACATTTGATTCGACCATGGATTTATGATAATTGAGAAAAAATGAAGAGTACGCTAGGAAAATGACTTGGGATAAGTCAAGAGTACGTTGAGGCAATGAATAATGTGTTGGTATAGGTCAAAGATACGCTAGAACAATGATCAAGGTATCAGCCTAGACCAAAAGTACGCCAGGGCAATTTGTAATGTAATGAAATAGGTCAAGAATATGCTAGGATAATAAGTAATTATTAGCATAGGTCAGGAGTGCGCTAGGACATTGAATTGAATTGATGTCAAATATGCAATGTTAAAGCGAGCACATACACACACGCGCACACAAAGTTTGATCCTCATAGAATACTCTCATCATCCTAACGTGGATATTTGGCAACGTTTATGAACTTTCAGGGCTTGAATATTTTGGAAATTGAAAATGTATCGATAGAACAAGTATAATATATATTTTTCTATACATTTTACTTTTTTGCTAAGAAATTACTTGGGGAAATGTTTTATATGAAAATTGTAAATGCATTTTAGTTTCCTTAAATTTTAGTTTGCAGTGTGTGCCACTTTGCTTTTAGTTGTGATAGCTAGAATCATATTAATCTAGAAAATAATACTTGCACAATTATGGATGTTTGTGGATAAGAATATATATCAACTTAAATTATCTACAAAATACTGCTTGCGCAGTGGTGTATGTTTTTATATTGAATATATACAAAATACTGCTTGCGCAGTGACTAATTATATATAAGATATACTCCCCAAACAGTATTTTTTATTTGTGTGGAATGTCAACTGCTGTCAATTGATAAAGGACAGTTAAGATGTAGTAGACGACATTTAATATTTAACCATTGACTGATTCCAGTTGAAATTTAAGAATCGACAGTTTAACATTAAATTCGACCATGGATATATGAAGAAAAAATAAAAAGTACCCTAGGAAAATGACTTGTTCATTGGGATAAGTCAAGAGTACGTTGAGGCAATGAATAATGCATTGGTATAGCTCAAAGATACCCTATAACAATGATCAATGTAATAGCCTAGGTTAAAAGAACGCTAAGGCAATTAGTAGTTTATTAAAATAGGTCAAGAATACGCTATTGTAATGAATAATTACTAGCATAGGTCAGAAGTGCGTTAGGGCACTGAATTAAATAGAAGTCAAATATGCAATGTTAAGGCGAGCACAAATACACACACGCGCACATAAAATTTGATCCCCATAGAATACTTTCATCATTGTAACTTGAATATATGTTAACGTGAGGGCTTCTATATTTTGGAAATTGTTTTAACCACGAAATATTATCGATACAATGAATAAAACAAGTGTTACATATCTTCTTCTATAAAATTTACATTTTTGCTAAGAAATTAATAAGGGAATTGTTGTATATAAAAATTGTAAATGCATCTTAGTTGCCTTAAATTCAAGTTTGCAGTGTGCGCCACTTTTTAGCTTTCATAGCTAGAATCATTTAAATCTATAAAATGGTGATGTGGCCATCATAGTACTTTTCTATATTTTACACAAAAACCATGAGGTTTACGCCAAAAGGTACACCTTAATAATTGGTTCAGTTTTCAATTCTCTACAATTATTTGTTATATAAATTTTATGAAACTCCAATAGTTTTTTAGCAATTGACAAAAAATGTCAAAATTTTCAATTTTTATTTTTTTTTGTTGAAAGTTAAAAAATGTTTTAATAAAACTAGTTTAGTTTTCCATCACCTTTAACAATTGTTGGAAAATTTTTGTAATATTTTTCATATTAAGAGAAATATCGAGAAAAAACAAAAAAACCTCGAGTAAACAACCATTTCCGGTTTATGAATATTCACCAAAAGCTTTTCAGTTCCAGTTTTCAACGATAAAATCTTAAGTTTGACCACAAAACGGATATTTCCGCAAAAAAAAATTCAAAAAAAGTAAAAATGATTAAGAATAGCCTTTTTGCGCAAACCTCATAGTTTTTGAGAAAAATATATAATAATAATAATAATTTTAATCATGTTACTACACAGGGCTTACATTCGTGACAATAATTTGCAATTGTCAGCATACGAGAGTGCTAAAAGGAGTAACTACACAATATAATTAATTAGGAGTATGTATAATAATAATAATATTAAAAAAACTAAGTGTTTTCTTAGAATTAATTTAAATTTCACAGTGGGAAGTGATTTTAATGCATTGGGAAATAAATTAAATAATATATAGGGAAGTATTATGATGGCCACATCACCATTTTAGTTGTTGGTATAATAAAATAACGCGTAGATGCGATTATTTTCTGATTTAGTTTTAAAGTTGTGGTGCGCAAAGCCCTCGTGTAAATACCATAGACCGCAAAGTGTTCGGAGCCATCATAATAACATTAAATCCGGGGGCACTTTAAACAACGTGCAAAGTAATCCCTCAAAGAAACATTCCATCATTCTCGCGTTACGTTTCTCTTTGATGCAATAAAGAACGAAGGAGGAGCGGAAAAGGAGAAAAGCGGCGGCGGCGGCGGCTGCGGAGGGTTCCGGTCATTTATATTATGCACGAGAAAGGGGAGGGAAAATCCCTGTTACGGTTAACCACCTCTGAGGATGATGCATGATGATTTATTATTAATAGCAAAGAAGTCCGGTCGCCTTTAGTAGTAAATGAATTCTTAATTTTAATAATTTTTCATTCAAAAAATTTCGTTGAAATATACTGGAAAGACTTTTTCAACTAGAATTTGCAGAGCACTCAAAACGAATGTAAAATAGAGTGTTAAGGACATCATCCCGCGCACACATATAGAATCATTACCCAGTTTAATCGTATTTGGATAAAGATGCAGGACAACAAGAGGAGAGTTGGAAGGGTGTACAGCCTGCGGCCAGGACCACTTACTAGGCTCGGACCCCGTCTCTAAGTAGCAGATGTGTCAATTTCATTTCAATCAGAGGATAATAGAGGCCGTAATGGAATCAGTTCTTGCTCTATTTGCCAACACTTGAACGACCGATCCCTTTTAACTCGCCTCGCGCTCGCCCCCCGGGGGACACGTGGGATACATAGGTTCGAGTCCCTACAAACCAACCCCATCATCTACACTATATGCATACACGCACCTTATACGTATCGGGCAGAAAAGAAGAAGAAAAAAACCTACCCGCACAATGCCTCGCAACACGCTTTGATGATATTACATGAGGTCGGAAAAAGGGGAAACTTTTCGCATACGAGTTTTTCACCGAAAGCGATTTGCGGTCAATAATGCTTTTTTACTCGTTTGGGGAGACAAAAATACTGACAATTTTTTTATCACGTGTATTTTTTTCTACTACTCTCGATCAAAAGACTGAATGAGAATGTGATAAATACGCTTTAGGGTTTATTGAATCGTAAATTACATTATACAAGGAGATCATAAGCTTTAAAATTGCATAGTCTATTCAAAATTAATTACTTTACAACGTTTCTTTAAAACAGTTGCTATACCATAGCGAAAAACAAAAATGCAACGCCCTATGTTGTAAAACTATAATCAACCTAGAATCAGCTTTAAACTCTTAAAATCCGTTCAAACTAACTAATTTACAAAATGTATCCAAAACATTTTCTATATGTTTGCAGAAACAAAAGAGCAACGCACTAAATCCAAATAAAGAAAAATAAAAGTATAGTTGGTATTTTAAAAATTGTAAAAATTTATTAAGAATAGATTGAAATTTTCAAAATGCGTTCAAAACTAACCAATTCACAACTTTTCTCTAAAACGATTACTATGCTCCAACGAAAAACAAAAGGGAAACGCACAAAACTCGAATAAACGGTGAGCAATAAAACGAAATCGCACTAAACTCGAATGAAATAACATCAAAGTGCATCCGACGTTTCAATAAATTGTAAAAAAATAAGTACCTATAAAAAGCCCTACCAGTTTCCAACAATAAGTAATTCACAATATTTCTCTGAAACAATTGCTATACCATAGTCAGAAACAAAACGGCAGCGCGCTAAACTCAAATAAGAAAAAAATAAAAAAGATTTCTGTGTATTAAATATTGCTAAAAAAAATTAACTCTGGAATTACCTTTAAACCTTTCAAATTTCGTTAAAAGTAACTAATTCACAAAATCTCTCTAAAACATTGCTATATTAATGTACGAAACAAAAGAGCAACGTGCTAAACCCTAATGAAGGCAAATAAAAGTGTATTTGATGTTTTACAAAATTATTAAATAATAACCATCCATGAAATTAGCTATATATTTTTAAAATTCATTCAAAATTAACTAGTTTACAATATTTGTTTAAAACAATTGCTATACCACAGCGAGAAACAAATGAGCAACAAGCTAAACTCGAATAAAGGAACATAAAAATGCATTCGGTATTTTGAAAAATTGTACATTAATAACTAACCAGTGAAATATGTTTAAATGTTTAAAATATCTCTTAAATGAAAAAAAAGGTATCATTTCTTTAAAACAATTGCTATATTATAGCAAGAAACAAAAGAAGAACCTGCTTAACTTAATGAAGGAAAATAAAAGTTCATTAGGTGTTTAAAATAATTGTTAAACAGTAACCAACAATTAAATTATTAAAATCCATTCAAAATTAACTAATTTGCAATTTTTCTCTAAAACAATTGCTACACCACAGCGAGAAATAAAAAGGAAACGCGTCAAAATCGAATGAAATGAAAATCAAAGTGCATTCGATGTTTTATTTATTTTTATCTTCGGTGTCCTTTTTAAAATAATACATATTAACGAATTAACAAAAATAAAAAACATACATAAAATTTTAGTCAAAAGGATCACGGACGGAGTTCACAATTAAATATGTTCTTCCACTCAAACCCTTTTTTTAATAAATTATAAAGAAATAAACACTTTAAAATGAGCAAACAGTTTCAATAATCTATTCAGAAATAAGTAATTTTTGTAAATATCTCTAAAACTAGTTTAGTCAATGTTTTAATACAGTATTAAAACATTGATAATGGTCACTTTGTGTCCGAAATGTATATCTGTGAATTTAAATAAAATTTGTGATGAAAGGTTTTTAGTGCTTATTAATTTAATCTCTAAAACTAATGTTATACCATAAACAACAACGCACTAAACTCGAATAAAAACAAAATAAAAGTGATTTTTATGTATAAAGTGGTGTAAAAGAAATAATTACCCCTGGAATTAGTTTTAAACCTTAAAAGTCTGTTAAATTTAACTAATTTACAAATTTTTTTTAAAATATTTGCTATATGACAGCGAGAAATAAATGAAAAACGGGCTAAACTCGAATGAAGAAAAAATAAAAATGCAAAAATTGTACATAGATAACAAATAAATATTTAAAAAATATTTTAAATGAACAAATTTATAACATTTTTCTGAAAGAATTGCTATTTTATAACAAAAAACAAAAGAAAATCCTGCTAAACTGTTTTTAAAATTTTGAAAATAGAGTAATCTTTAAGTTACCATAACTGTTTTGTACTGTATTGTTCCTACATGTAGTTTAATTATTTTATTTTTTTTAGTTATTTAATTTTTAATCTCAAAAAGTTGTCACAATTTTATATTTCAATTAACTTTTTTTAAATGTACAAGGTGAATTCCGTTAATAAAAGTATTATTATTATTATTATTATTAAGCTATTTAAAATTAACTCCTTTAGAACAATCTTTCTCTAAAACAATTACTCTATCACAGCGAAAAACAAAGGGAAAACGAACTGAACTCCAAAGAAGGAAAATAAAAATGCATTCGGTGTTTTAAACAATTGGTAAATGATAACCACCAATGAAATTAGCTTTAAATTTTCTGAATATATTCAAAATAAACTAATTTATAATATGTCTCGAAAATAATTACTACATCACAGCGAGAAACAAAAGAAAAACGCGCTAAACTCAAACGAAATGTAATAAAAATGCATTCACTTGTTTGGTTGTTGGAGTAAAACACTTAATTCACCATTTCTTCGCCTGAAGAAGCCACAGTGTGGCGAAACAATTGTTGCGTTTTCAAAAAAGCAATAATAAAGTGTTTTGAAAATTTAAGTGTTTTACTTCAACAGCCAAACAAGTGAATATGAATTTTCAACATCAGTTAATATATTAAAAATGCATTCGATGGTTTAAATAAATTGTAAAAATGCAAAATGAAGTAACAGAATAATTCTAAACAATGATAAAAGATTTGACATTATTGGTAATTGTTTTTTGTGTCTTTTAAAAATAGAGAACATTGATAAAATAAATTCAAATGTTTTTATCTCCAGCTGAAATTATTTCAAAATTTCTTGGTTTTAAAATCAAAACTTCACACCGAAGAAGAAATGGAACAACTTGGAATATATGAGGTTTGTCGCATTTGCTTTTTTATATTCCTTTTATTAAAAAAGAAATTTTATAAAATAATTGAAATGTTTTACCTTGAGGTCAAATTATTTTAAAATATGTAGATTAAAAAATACAAAATTTATGTAAAAAGAAGAAACAGAACAATTCAACAAATATAAATCATTTGTTATTATTTGGAATTGTTTTTGTGCCTTTTTAAAATAGAGAGCATTCATTAAATTAATTGAAACGTTTACGTCTCCAGCTGAAATTGTTGTAAAATTTCTTGGTTTTAAAATCAAAACTTCATACCGAAGAAAAAATGGAAGAATTTGGGATATTTAACGTTTGTGGAAATTGTTTTTCTTATATTCCTTTTACTAAAAATGAAGTTTTTTTTTTAATTAGTTTATCTTAATGTCAAATTATTTAAAAATCTGAAGATTAAAAAATACAAAATTTATACAAGAAGAAGAAACAGAAAATTAATTATTTTGTTAATTCATTTTACATATTTTTTAAATTTTAATAAATTTGAAATATTTAACGTTTGTGGAATTTTACTTTTATATTATTTTGTTAAGAGGGAATATTTACAAAATTTAAATTTAATTTTAAAATTTTAATTTAGAATTTGTTTTTTTTAAATCTAAAATAACAGAATAAATTCAAATATTTCGCGTTCAGGGAAACTGTTTTTTTATATTATTTTACTTACATACATCATTCAAAATATTAATTGAATTAATTTATTTTCAGGTGAAATTATGTTACTTTTTATTGGATTCAAAATCAAGAATATATACTGGTGACCCGAACTAACCGAGCTGTACTCTCACCACGGGCGTGTTATTTGTTTTATTTACTGACAAATAACATTTGAAATATAAATTGTAATATATTAAACATTTCGGATAAAATGATTTAAAAAAATTTTGGTGGAAAATCGATAATTCATGAAAAAAATAAATGAACAGAATAAATAAATACATTTTGAATTTATTGAATAATTTTCTCACTTATCTTATGAAATAGGAATTGATAAACTCTTGGTTTGTTTGGAATATTTGAAGTTTGTGGCAATTATGACAATCCACCCAAAATTATAATAATTATTATTATTAATTGGTAATCTGTATCTTCAGATGAAAGCATTTAGAAATTTGTTGTTTCAAAAATCAAACCTTCATACAAAATAAAGAAACAGAATAATTTTTAATCAATTTAAAACATTTGACGTTGTAATTGATTTTTTTCTATATCTTTTTCATTAACATGAAACATTTATTTAATTTACTTGAAATGTATTTTTCTGTTAAAAATTTGTTGATTCAAAAATCCAAAATTCAAACACAATGAAGAAATAGAGGGAGCATATTCGAGACCATTATTAAGAATAAATTAATTCTTCATGTATCATACCACATTCCTCCCTATAAGTTTAGTTTCCTCCAGTATAGCTCCACTACCCTACCCCTATCCGTACTCACATCAAACTGCCAAACAGCAGACCTCGAAGGAAAAAATCCGTTCGATTTCTTGACATTCAAAAAGCGTTTGATTCGGTGTGTTCAAGTGCAATATTTTTCCACATCTTCTTCATTTAATAGACAACTTCTAAAATAACAGACTCCTCAATGTTCGTATCCGAAACACACTTTACCCAACAAAATGTACCGCAAGGTTCCCCCTGTCACCACTCTTCTACAACATCTACGTCCATGGCATTTATAAATTGAAGCCCCAATATTTCAACTATTCCGTCTACTGCCTGCTTTTTTGCTGATGATACATCATTAATCACACACGATAAAACCATATTAAAAGCTCTTAGTATTCTTCAGGGGCTGATCGACATAATTCAACAATAGTTTGCTAAATGGAGAATTTCCATCAATCTTAATAAATTCCACCTATTTATTACATTTCGCCGGAGTAGCACTTCTCCCTTCCATATATATATCTCCGTCCCAAACTTGTAAATATCTGTGAATAACCTTTGATCCTAAACTATCCTTCAAAACCTAACCCAAAACATAAAATAAAAATCAGAAATAGGACAGAGCTCCTACATTCAACCGTCAAGGAATCTTTACGTAGACTGACGCTCATATATCCTTTGTCTATGAAATATCAGCCTTTAGAATATTGACAAAGATCAGGCATCCTAACAATCCTCTTCACAATTTATCTAACATTTTATTATATCAAAAATCCCCAATTATCCCAATTAATCAAAGCCTTCTATATTCATCCACAAAATTTGCCCCTAACATACTCCACATCCTAAACCATCTTTGTATCCAAACCAATCATAACATAACCTCTAAATACCAACATCCCGAAACCACTATCAACGAATTATTCTCATCAGTGATAACAAATGTTAAGAAGAACACTGGCCAAAAGACTTACGGTCGATAGCCAAGAAGTGGACGAAGATAGTAATTATCATTATAATTATATATTGTAATACAAATTGGGAAATGTAAAACTCTTGTTATGTTACATTTCTTTGTTTTCAGATATAAAAAAATGTCAACATGACACAATAGACTTCGTCTAAAATATCCCACAAAAGGGTCAAAATAAGGCATATTTGCTCATAAATAAGATAGAAAAGAACTCCGAAAATGGCAAAAGTATACCACCTGCCTAAGGAAGAACGTGGGTTTGAGTGGAAGAACATTGGTAAACAGTGAACTCCGCCCGTGACTCCTGTGTCCTAAATTATTGGTGTATTTTTTATTAAATGTATGTATATCATATAATATTTTTTTGTAATTTTATAAGCAGGAGAAGCAAAGACAATAAAGAATAAAGAATAAAGATAACTGAAACGTGTTAAAAAAAAGTTTTAACTTTGATAATGATCCGTAAGAACTGAAACACGTGTCAGTTATCTGAAAATAAAGAAATGGAATATAGCAAGAGTTTTACTTCTCCCAATTTGAAAATTTGGTTCCATCAAGAGAGTTGCCATGTTGCCTCGATGAACAAGAATTGATTATATTGCAATACATTTGGAACAATTGATTTAGCAAAAGACATTTATTGACTTAATTGAAATTTTTTACCTTCAGATAAAATTTGTTTTATTAAATAGAAACAAAAATTATACAAAATGAAGAAAAATAGTAATTCTAAATAAGTTTGAAGTATTTGAATCTGTAATAATATTGTTTTATACATTTTTATTAATAACATACTTTAAGTCATCTTTACTTTTCTTATATTTTTCTCGGAAACTATAAAGTTTACGCAAAAAGGCTATTCTTACTAATTTGCTAAATTTTGGATTCTTTACAATTACTTGTATAAATGTCATAGTCAAAAAAGGTCAAAATTATTAAATTTTAATTTGTTTTTTGCAAGTTTAGAACTTTACGAAAAATATGTTTTAATTAAACTTGTTCAGTTTCTCATTCCCTTTAATTTAGGTTTGAAAAGTTCTGTAATATTTACAAATTTAGGAAAATTTCGAGAAAAGCCTAGAGTAAATATCCACTTCCGGTTTATAAATGTTTACCAAAAGATTTTTAGTTGCAGTTTTTAATGATAAAACCTTAAGTTTAAAGTTTCATCTCAAACAGATCATTCGTTTTTGAGATATAGCGCCCACAGATATTCCCTATATACACTATATAGGTTAAGTAAAAATGATAAACAGGATGGGCCAAAGTTAGAACCTTGAGGCACACCTGACGTTGAGATAAATTCATACGACTTATTGTAGAAAACGTAATTATGCCTTTTACACAAAAATGTAGAAATAAGTTTGATAAATGTGGGAGATCAAATGCACTTAGTTTATTTTTAACAATATTCTATGATTTATACTGTTGAAAGCACTGGAAAAATCTGTATATATCACGCCAACTTGCCCCCTCTGGTCAAGAGTTTCAGTTATAAATTATGTTGCGTTTCTAGGTTAGTTATTGTTGATCGACCAGGTATAAATCCATGTTGCTTCTATGACAAGTGTGAAAATAAGTTATTGAATATTAAGTTGTGGATTAATTGTTCAAAGACCTTTGCAAAAGTATAGATATTGGTCTATAGTTTTCCACAACGACACTGTCTCCCTTTTTGCAAATTTTAGCACAGTTCCAGAGGTCAGTGAAAGTAGATATTTTACTCGCTAAGTTAATGATGGTTTTAATGGCTCAGCAAATACAAATCTTATATTTCTAAGAAGAAAGCTGGGAACCATGTCATCTCCTGCGGTACCTTTGTTTACAAATGTGGCCATTATCTTTATAATGTTATCTTCAGTTGAAGGTTGCATAGAAAAGCAGGGATAGTTGGTATTTCGCAAATGCATTTACAATATCCTGTGGCAATTCAATATTTAAATTAGACTTTTCCGGAAATTCTGGTGTTTACATGATTCATATGCATACATTTCCATAGTTCGTTCGGATTAGTTTTTATTTCGCATCTACATGATTGTAGTAATCAATTTTTATATCATTTTTAATAGTCTCGCGGAGTCTTTTAAATACATTGTGATATCTTTTATTACTCGTTTGCTTCCATTTCGACCTAGAATATTGTTTCAGCTTTAAGTTTTTTAGAATCGCACGCTGGGTACGGAGTTACGGTTGCAGAAGCTTTTGGAACAGACTTATCAAAGATGGTGCTGTAGAATCTCTAGGATTTAGTAGTAGCCTGTGTCTAAGGGTTCGTATTCAATCCTTGGACTGCCTTGACCTCCTTAAGAGTAGTTATTTCAATCTTTAAAGGTCCATCTCTGACTTTCCCACCACCTTTTCAGATATCTTGCATGTAGAATCGACTGTTTCGATTAGATTTCCTCACCATATGCTGTTATGGTTATAAAAAATACTGTTTTAGTTAGAGATACTTTGAATTAAATTTGTTTCTATTACCAGAGCATTTCTTGGGCAATCTTTTGAATCTCAGCTTCTTGTTTTTGTCTGAAATCAGTGGCATCCTAAGTAAGCGGATTGTATTAGCTTTTTTTGTTGCTTCCATCAGACGTGTATTCCTGCACCTACATATTTCCATCTGTTTTTATTTTCGTGCTACCATGTGTCATCACTGTAGCCCCAAAGCTTTAGTTGCTGTAGGGGTCTTCAAAACATTGATAGAGGTGGGTTAATCTCTCAATCCCCTTCTGGAAAAATTCGGACTATAAAAAAGTGGCCAAGACCTGATAGACTAAAATAAAGTAGTTGATGGTGTCAGGATTTATTCATCCTCCGACACGGGCCATCATAAAATAGGATTCACTTGGAAACCTCCTTTAGTTTTGAAAATATACAAGCTATAAAATAGGAGGATTGTCATATCACGTTAATTTGCTGTAATTTTATAAAAAGCATTGAATTTTACTTGTTTAATTAATGAACTAATTATATATTATATACCAACTTAATATTAAAAAAATATTTCATAGTAATATCTCATAGTAATATCTCAATCAATGAAATTTCAACGAATAAGAACTCTGCAGATGTCTCAATATATCAATTTAAAAAGAATAATTGGTACAATTTTCGAATTTGCCACACACGTGTGCAGTTCCATTCAGTGCGCACAAACACAGTTAGAACTAATCTAGTGAGTGGGCAGTTTCATTTGATTTGTAAACACACCAATTTCCGTACGTTTGTACAAACACAAAAATACGACAACAGTCGATGCAGATCTGAATGAAAACAAATCGGGAGAAAAAAAAAAGAAAGGAAACTGGCATCTTAGGAGGAATAGAACGTCATGTAGGGGGTGCGTATTCATCGAGATATATTCAATCCGAGAGGGAATCAGTGGCGTAACGAATCCATTAATGGTTCGGCGTCCTTTCTTTCGGTAATTGGTTTCTTGTATTTGCGGGCTCTCGGCCCCCTTATTCTTTTTATCTAATTTCTCTCTTGATAAGTTGTCTTTATATCTCGCGAGCATTCTGCCATGTTAAATGGGTATAAGTGAAACGTTGTGTGGATTTACCCTGGGAAAATCGGATCGCCAATCGGGACGAATTGCCTCGAATTATTGCTCATTGTTTGCGATAATTGGTTTTTGAACACTAATAAATAACATTAAAATAGGTAATTGAAATATATAAATATTCTTAAATTATGTCAGTGTCTTTTCTACATCACCACCACCAGAGGCAGCTCCATTATTCCCGCAACAAATTTAAGAGGTATCTCTATTCAAATATAAATATTTGAGTAGTTCATAACAGTTTGGTGTTTGGTTGGTGGCGGTGGCGGCGGCCGTGGGGGGCGCGCAAGGGGTCTAAATTCCCCTGCGTGCGAGAGGCGTCGGCGTCGGCGTCGTCGGCGGCCATGTTGGTGATGGCCGAATGATGATTGTTTTATAAATATTTGAGCAGCAGTTGTACCGCCAGCTCAAATCAGAGTTTATGGGACATCATAATATCAGCATGTTTTATAGATGAACGCTGTTATCTTCGGGAAATGGCGTTCTCGCGCTGAAGGCAATTTGCCCAATTTCATAGTGTAAATGGCCTTTTTGATGCATGATGTTGTGCTTATATGGTTTGAATAAAAATTGCCTCATATCGGCGGTTACATAAACACGGCCGGCATTATCTTTATCTGCTGTGGGAAAAGATGGCCACACGTTTTCATATAACACCAACCGCCGCCGCCGTGAAATATTGACTCTGATAAATGTGCGAGGCGCCTCTTGGAAAAATCCACCGCTTAAATGACGCCCCTTAAATTGATTACTTATCCTAGTGAAACTGTAAATATATGCACGGTAAAAGAGATTTTTAGATTAAATTATGTCGATCGTAACACTTTTATCCAAAGTTTTCCTATTGGTATTTTCATTTAATATTAAGTGTTAAGAAAATATTTATTTTACAATATCCTATACTACACAATAGTTAATAGTTTTCTATAAGGAAGGCATGCAAGTTGATATATTATTTATTAATAAAAATGTATTTTTAAACCAACGGTTTCTGTTTAAAAGAAGCAGTAAATAAGCTAAACAATAATTATCAGAAGAACTAAAGCAAAAAAATGCGATCTATATTTATTTGTGTTTATGCAAAATGGTTATTCTAAATAATTCGCTCAATTTTGGATACTTTACAATTACATGTTATATAAATTTCATGTAACTCCTATATTTATTAGCAATAGGCAGAAAATGTCAACGATGTTTGGCCGGAAAATGTTCGCATTAATAATTTTTTGTAGGAATTCAGAAAAATATTATATATAAATATACTTACAATCAACAAGAAACAAAATTCCGGAAGTTGAGGCTTCATTTAGCCGAAAAATATTATAATTTTGTATCAGTAACCTAGTAAAACATTAAGGATTTTATAAAAGTTTTACTTTCAAAAATCGATGGAGAGGCTATCAAAATATTTTGTTTTGATATTTTTGATCGGTCGCCATTTTGTTATTTGAAACTATTTATTTACTGTCACGTAAGCCACAGAATAAATAGTACAACATTAACAATATATTACAATTTTAGTGGATGTGTGCGTCAATTTATTAAAGTTAAGTGAAGTTAAATTAAGTTAGATTAGTAAAATATAATAGAATTAAACAATACATATTAAATAGACTCGTGTGTTTAGGACATTTATAACAATTATTATATTTTCTACCACGTATATGGAAGAATCAGCAATGTATTCTTTATATGTGTAGTAGCACTTTTGGACCAGGAATTCCCTGAAAGGATTTTTGAATCTTTTTGAATCTGAAAAATATAAAATAGTCGTTTTATATTTTTCAGTTATGTATGAGCATCCAGCACATTCTACTTCAGATTCTACACAAAATTGTCTTATGTTTAATTGCTTTGTATATTCAACAGCTTTATTGTGAACAAGAATCATACACCCGCCGTAGTCTCGATGTTTTCGAGTATATGAAGCAATTTGTGTGTAATCTTTTATTTGCACATATTTTACATTAAATTGGTTGCACCACGTCTCCACCAGACAGATTAAATTGATATTATGACCATCAATTTCGGCTAGTAGTTCGTTTGTTTTATTAACAACACTTCGTATATTTTGATGTATGATTTTGAGTTGAGGAGTAATTATTAATTTTTTACTATTTGCGACTTTTACCTCTATATGATGAGCGAAATGATTTTTTATGAATAAATTTGTAGTCGCATACCGTGATTCCTGCTGGCCTTGATTCTGGATTTGCGAGTATGTCGCTTGTTTCTTCAGGGATTCCAACCTTAAAACACTTATATGTTTCAGCCGTTTCGTGGTTTTTACGTCCTAAAGTTTCAATAGTTGGCTGTAGTTCCGGAAATGTTGCTTTAAGAAATATTCTTGTATTCAGAGTAGTCCTGTTTGTATTTTCCAATATGTATCCATTTATTCTTTTGTGGTTTATATACCAGCTCGTCCTTGTCTTCACTTTCCCCGACGATGATGCTTCTCGCATTGAGATTGCTTGCATCGTAGTCGTCTCTTCCATCATTGTATGTTAGATTTTGTTTTTGTTTTAGGTTCGGGATTCCCTTGTTTGTTTGTTTTTTGTCAATTTTGGCCACGGAGAAGCGCCAGAACCACAGGGATGAAGCTTTAGCTAAAAAACGTGGTATTGTTTTACCGCCAACCCACCAAGCCATCAAATCAGCCATGTTGTAAGCGAGAAGGAGGGCGACGATAATGAAGGGCAAGAAGGTTAAACCGACCAAGCCCAAGAAGGTAAAGCCTACCAGTGCCATAGCTGCTAAAATGCAGAAGAAACCAATACCAGTAAGGGCGTCGATAGGAGTGTATCACTACACTATCTTCGTCAGGACATTAAAGCAAGGATTTAAAATTTAAATTTTACCTACCTCAGGGTAGTTTTTGAATCCTGTAGACCCCATTATTGAACACGATAGAAGCTTTCTCTGTCACTGCTTTCACGGGTTTCAAATCACAAGGAAGACGTGGTTTTTGATTCATGGCGATGCTCACTGGAATGTGTCAACTTATTTTATTGCTGATTCTATCTTCGATAAATTGTGGTTGAAGGTTATACCATATAATTTCAGTTGTTGTTCTCATTTTGTCAATTTTAAGAAATCTTTTCTAAGAGATTATATTAAAAATGTGTTTCCTTTGAGTTTGTAGTTACATAAATTTATTTATTCTAAATCTAAAGTTTGTAGTTTCCATGCTAATGTGCATCATAGTTATTTATAAATATACGTTATATTTAGGATAATAATACTGACATCTACTCTTGGCGGTGCGGTGCTCTGTTAAAATATTGAATTGTACATATTGGGGATACAGGAGTTCTCTAAATCAATGAAAATAACTTTAGCTGATGTTCGGAAACGCCTGATATACCAAATGGCCCTTCCTATGCTGAACACCATGATGATGAATGCTGTTATCACCCAGGCATATGTATATAGATTCGCATGTTGTAGAATTGTGTGCCAAGTCCTCTGTTTCGTGTATTTAGTCTCCTGGGCTAGAATGTCATAAAGACGGGTATACCTTCTCTTGTTGGATCGGTTCTGGATCTCTTGGGACGTCCCCTCTTAAATGGATCGGTTGGATCGCTAATCCCTGAACCATGGCGTTTCTGTCTTGAGTTGGCAACAAGGGGTGCTTTTTTGGTGTTGATAATATTTGTGTTTCTTCTAAATAATTCTGTGGATATTGTAAATTCTGTATATTCTCGTGTAATTGATTCTGCATTTAGTTGCAATCCACTGTATCATTGTAAATCTCTTCACATTGTTCTACTGCTGCGGTGATTGGACGTGTGGAAGTAGCTCCTTCATTTCCCAGAATTCTGATAAATCATTTTCATTCCCTGTTTTGGTAATCAAATCCAATCCTGGAGATCGTTCAGTCTGATTTTCGTTAGTATCGTGGAGGTTCTTAAGTTGGCCTAGAGAATCGGTTTTGTAGATTGGCTGATCCATAAACTTGTCATCTAGTTGAACAATGAGGAGCCGTTTGTTGTCGTACTGACGTTTAAGAGTTTCCCATGCAGTTGTATAATTGGCGCCAGTCATTGGAAGATGGTTTATGAGTTGTGCTGCTTCGCCACGTACGTATCCTTTTAGGTACTCTAATTTTTCTATTGAAAAAAATGGCGTAAATGTTATGTATTATTTAAGAAAGAAGACCGAAGACAAGTAACTAAATAAATAACTGCTGGAATTTGTTCCATTTATCGTAATCTCCATCATAGGTTGGTATATTTTTAACTGGGATTGTAGGATTTGATCTGGCGGTTCCAGAAATTGTTTGGATTAGTGCAATGTTGTCAGGGATATGTTTCATGGTTTTGAAAGAATAAGGTGTTGTGGTTAGTGGTGTTTATAGACAATAATGAAAATGTCTTCTTGTTTATTTCAGCCCAGTGTTGATCGATTTGCTGTATCCACATGTCGGCTTCATTTTGTAACATTGTGCCTACTTGCTTTGTGAAGCGAGTATGTTGTGTCTGGCTCTCGAAGCAGTCGTATAGGTATGTTTCAGCCTCCATTTTCTTCATAAATAATGCTTAATAGGCTTCTTGGTTAATGAACGTTGCTGATGGCTAACGGAATTTGTAGTTTGTCTGCTTTCACCCATGTGTTTCGTATGCCAGATATCCACGAGACAAGTTGTGGTTTATTGACGGAGGTCTGGTTTAGAGCTTGATCCAGGAGCCTGTCGAGTATATTCATTATCGATGTTAATCCTGCAATCCTTGTGTCTGGTGTAGGTGTGTCACGCTGTGTCATAGTTGTTGAACGGTCCTTCATATTTCATGCATAATTTGTCGTAGTAGTTATCTTGATGATACGGATGAGTCAATTCAGCTACCTTCAGGCATTAGGTGTGTCGTTCATCTATTTGGGCCATGTATTTTTTCACTTTTTCTACCATATGTTTGCGTCGTTTTCTAGTAGTTGTTGTCGCTAATTCTTCTTGGATTGCCTTTAGTTGTCTCAGCATCTCTTGTTTAGCTAGTTGATTTAGTCTATCCATGTTGGAGGTTGTCGTTGTCCTTGGTGGATGTATGTTAATGTCTTCTTGTAATAAGGATGCGTGCTTCCTTATGGTTGGAGGCTGTTTTCCCTTGGAAGTTGAGTTGGCTGTTATTTCTTGATTAGAGAATTTTCTCACACGGGTTGTATTTTTTTATTTGTGACTCTATCTATGTGTCAGGTTAAATAATTTGAGACTTTTCAGCTCATGTAGTAATTGCAAACGATTGACAAATGTGTTAAGCAACTGAAAATAAATAATGAGGATTTTAATAGTATTTAAAAAAGTCAGGGAAGATATAACATATTAAAATTAATTTCGTTCCGATTTCAACATCTTCATCTAATCAAAACCGTGAATACGCGAACGCGTTCCACGACGATGCAAAATTTTCCACCGTAATCCATTACCCGTTCCAATTTTAATTATCCATGGTGGATAATTTGTGTGCGGGTAAGATGGCCATTAATTTCCGACGTTGACAACGATTTAAGCCACACACAGGACGGAAGCTAATTATATTCCTGGGCATTCAAAACATTTTCGTGGCCGGCCCCGCTCTGACAAACCGATTTGTAAGTAGTGGCTCCTCCACCAGAATGCCTTTTAACTAGCCAGATAATAAATGATGCGCGTCTATATTTGTATAACTAATTAACATTTTTGGCATATTGGGGTGAGAGGTGTGAGGGGGAGTCGTATCCGGACTGGTGGGCCGTATTCAAATTGAAACTGTCGCTCTGGCGTGATATGGAGAAACGCTGGAGGAGAGAGCGCACGTTACGAAGATAAATCGTGGCCCATCCGAATAAAAATACTACACCGAGCGCGTAATGCGCACATTACGGTATTAATAGATGTCGCGCAGTTAATAACTGTTATAAATCGGAACGGGGATTGCTCTTAATAAGTGGTGTTTGTAATGGATCAAATTGAAGCTTGTCCGATTGGAATTCGTTTTGGATACAATATTATCTTGAAAGATTTGTACAGACTAATCTAATTAGAGATGTATCTTAATTTTACATGCTCAAAATATACATTACATACATACCTATCAGGCATTTCAGCGACCTAGGATCCAACGTAAATACCCAAAATGTTGAAACCATGGAGATAACTAGCAAGGGGCAACCGCAATCTCTTCTCGCTGCTACCAATTATTAAGTCTAGAAACATCCATATAGACATAAAAACTTACATATTCAAAAGTCTCGTACAAATAGTAATATGCTAAGGAAGCGAAACGTGGTTAATCACTGAAAAGTCCATGGAACCATAAGACCACTTTGAGAGAATTTACTGGGAAGAATATATATGGAGCTATAAACGATCATGGAAAGTGGAGAATAAGATACAATCACGATTTATACCAACTATATATAGACCTACCTATTACAACCCTCAAGTGGGCTGGGTATGTACAACGCGTGCCAGAGGCAGGGACTGAAAAAAAATTACTCTAGGAGGAAAACGACCAGCTGGTAGATCAAGAGCAAGATGGGCAGATAACGTATCCAAAGACGCCCAAGAATTGCTAAAAATAATCAACTCGTAAAAGTCAGCTAATGACCGTGAACGTTGGAGGCACAATATCCAAGAGGCCAGGTCCTGAGTTGTAACCATAGAAGAAGAAGAACAAATATTAACCCTATAATTAGATTATGCTTTACGAGATGCTTGTAATATCGTTCAAATTACTTAAAATCTAGAGAAATTGATGTTATAGTTTCAAAATAATGTGCAGAAAATATAAAAATGTTCTTAGAAATAAAGTATTAGTTTAAGAATACTCTACCACCAGGAATAACAATATTCATTCTTTTAATGTTATCCTCCAAATTTCCTTGTTCCATTTTATCAGAATATTCAAGACAAAATAATTCTTCTGACTAGTATCCAATCACTTTTCACATTGACTCGAACTTATCTCTCCTTTGATATCGCGTTTTTACAGAGTCTGCAATCTTCTGGACATAATCATTGATATAAAGTGATTGTATTACTCTTAGTATTTAGTATAAATTCAACCTCTAAAACTTTTCCATGTGTTTCTTTACGTATCCCTTTAGATTCTTTAACTGTAAAAAATATTTACGAATATTTATATACAGGTAATGGTCTACTGAGTTGAGTACTACTAGGAATTATTGTTGCTCCGTTGTTAGAAAAACACCATGTTGGTCCTCTCTTCCATTCTCGAAGAGGTACTTTAAGTATCTCACTAAGAAGTATTTGAAGAAGAACAACCTGAGAGATTGGTTGAGGGTCGTTGTCTCTGGAAAGGGCAGCTACGAGCTGAGGTACTTCCATATTAACAGGCAAGAGGATGATGAAGATAACTACTAAATGTAAATGTAAATTGTTGGTCAAATATTTTGCGATTTTGATAAAACGTCATAGCCTAATATATTTCCCGCTTCAACTTAACAAATTTTTTGCATCATCACTAGCCTTATTTTGCTAATTTTTTCTATTTAATAATTCTAGTATTTTTCCGTTAAATTTATCCTAACTTTATTTTTTATTTTTAAATTTTCTAGGCCCTTCGAGAATTTCCAGTGATTTTTTATTTTACTTCTAAAATTGTTCAGCAATTGTTCTATCAAATGAAGAAAATTTTCTTTCAGGATTAGAAATTTTCTCAATTATTTCTTTGTAACATCACAAGAACTTTTTTCAAATGGTTTAGAATTATTCAAAAAATTCTCATAAAATTTTTAAATTATTTCTTATAAATCTTCAGCCTTTTTAGGGTTTTAAAATTTCCCAGCATCTGTTAAATTTCTAGAATTATTTTTGATACTTCTAAACTTTTTCAACAATGCAAAAATGTTCTCCTCATTTCCTAGAAGTTTCTAACAATTTCTCGTTCCAGTAAAAGTTCCTTTAGACATCTTTAATTTCCAATTTGTTTTAAATGACCTAAACTTCTTTTAAACGTTCTAAAATTTTACAATAATTTATCTATAGATCGAAAGAATTTATTTCAATTTTTTAGAATCTTTCAACATTTTTTTATGTCAAATTATAAGAATTAGATTTTATGGTTTTAACATTATTTCACATAAATCTTTAGACTTTTTAGGGTTATAAAATTTCCCAGCATCTGTTAAATTGCTAGAATTATTTTTGATACTTCTAACCTTTTTCAACAATGCAAAAATGTTCTCCTCATTTCTAACAGTTTCTAACAATTTCTCGTTCCAGTAAAAGTTCTTCTAGACATCTTTAATTTCCAATTTGTTTTAAATGGCCTAAACTTCTTTTGAACGTTCTAAAATTTTCCAATAATTTATCTATAAATCAAAAGAATTTATTTCAATTTTTTAGAATCTTTAAACATTTTTTTATGTCAAATTATAAGAATTAGATTTTATGGTCCAAACATTTTTCAATAACTCTTTTATAGATAAAAATAATTTTTTTCTATCAATAATTAGAATTTTTATTGTTCTAACATTTTCTAACAAATCTCTTCTAGATTTCTAGAAATCTCCAGCGTTATTTAATTTTGTTATGTAATTCCAGATTCAAATAATTTGATTGCTGAATTAAAATACTTGGTATGATTTCACTTGTTATTTATTTTACTCCGACCAGTTTCGACTATAATTGATATCATACCAAGTGTTTTCATTCAACAATCAAATTAATACAGAAATGTTTCACCACGTGTTTAGTGAGAAATTAATTCATCAGATTTAAAGAATTTTTTGATAGTTTTATAATTTTTTAAATTGTGAAAAATGTTTTCTATCATTCCAAAAATTTTTCTAAATATTTATTTTATGGAAATTACACTGTAATTTTTTTCACTTATATTAAGAATTCTACAATATCTTACTATATTTATCAAAAATTTCCCATATTTTCTCTATCAAATTAAGAGGCTTTTAAAATTGTCTAGCACTCCCGAATTTCAAGAATTTTCTTTGATTGTCCAGCAATTTCTTTATGACACTTTTAGAATTTTGTATTAATATTTCTTTCAAATTGTGAAAATTTCTTCTGTTGTTCTAAAAATGTTCAGCAATTTAATTTTCGGATCCCAAGGTTTTTACGAATGCTAATATAATTCAACAATTTTTAAAATTCTATAGTTTCTTGCTTTGTCTAATTAGAATTTCTTATTAAAGCCTTGCAGTTAAAACTTTATATTACTCTCCTTTCCGGATTTCAAGAATTTTTATAGATTTCCTTTCCTTATTTCTTCTAGGTCTCTAATAGTTTCTAAAGTTTTTTTTTACAGATTTCTAGAATTTTGCAATATTTTATTTATATAAAAAAATTAATTTCTTTGCAGTTTTTAAACTTTTCTAGTAATTTCCCTTAAAGATCTCAAGAATTTTCTCTAATTGTTTTGAAATTATCAAGAAATATTTTCAATTATCTAGCATTATTTCTTAGAAATTGTAAAACATTTTTTTGAAAGTATTCTAATATGTATTTATCCAAGGATTTTCATTTGAAAGTTCTAAAATTCTCCAATATAGTAAAATTTTCTAATGGTTGGGTAAAAAATTGATAATTAAATAAGTATATCTCCTAAATTGTGAAAATATTCTTCTATTGGTCCAGAATCTTTTAGAAATCTTTTTGTAATAACTTATTAGGTTTTATCATTTATTTCAAAACTTCTACAGTTCCTTTCTTGATAATTCAATCAATTTTGATAGTAATAAAATTGTCCAGCAATTTCTCTGCTACACATCTAGTATTTTCTATCCTATTTATATTAAATTCTGAGATTTTCTTCTTCATTCAAAAATGTTATCTAAATATTCATTTTATCGAAATTCTTCAGCAATTTTTTCTATATTTTAGGTTCTAAAACTTGTTAGCAACTTTCTTCCAGATTTATAGAATTATTCAGCACTTATTTCTTCCAAATAGCAATAAATTTCTTTACAGTTTCTAAACTTTTCTAATTTCTCTCAAGAATTTTCTTCAATTGTTTTGAAATTGTCAATAATATTATTCAACTATATATTTAGAATTTTCCAATATTATTTCTTGCAAATAATGAAAATTTTCTTTTGGCTTTATAAAAATTTTGAGCGAGTATTCTAGATATTTATTTAATAAAAATTTCAAAAAATTTTCTAGCTATTACTGTTCCAGATTTTAAAAATTTTCTTTGTTTTAAAATTGTCGAACAATTTCTTAATCGTATTTTTAGAATTACATACTAACCTCTTCTTATTATTGTATATATTGATGTATTATTATTAAACAAATGTAAGTATCTGTAATAAAGATGATTATTATTATTTATTATTTTTATTGAGAGTTTGTTGAATTGTAATTTTCACTTTCTGTATTTGTTACTTATAAACAATGGAAATAAATGTATAGAAAACTTTCATAACTTCAAAAGCGTTATTTTAAGGACTATTGCCAATTTTGTTAACTTTAATTTATACTCTTTTCAACGCTTGGGTAATTATTATAATTTTAATAATGATAATAAAAATTCACTGGTCGTAATTAATTTCGATAATGGAAAAAAATAATGACAATGAAAGAATCTGTATAAATTAGAGCGAATACCGTGATGGCGCAAAGGAACGTTGCAACAGATCAGACAAACACTAATGAGGGAGGATTTTTAATTGGAACCGTCTCATCCTCCTCCACCTCCTCGCACCGTGCATAGAAAAACAATATAATGCCCTCCCCCGCCGACGAAAATCGCGCTCCTGCATAATACTCAAGTTTTTAATGAGCTCATTTATCGGTCCCTGGTAATTTGACCCGAACGATTCGCGCCCTGCCTTCCCTCCGCCTTTCTCCAGAATACAAATGTTAATTAAAAATTGCAAATGAACGCACGAACGGTGACAGGAACACAAAAAAAAAACGAGGAGCGGACGTAGCTGCCGCCTGCTACGGATAAAATCTGATTGTTTTCCCCGATTGCCTCTATGGAAATGGAAAATTTATTGTTAATGAGCACACACAAAAAATATAGCGCTTAATTATAAGATCGTAGCTTTTTTTTCACTAATTACAGGAATCTGCGACGGATAAAAAGGCCGTAACTGTTAAGCTTGTTATTCTTATTATTGAAAGGTAAAGATTTTCCAGACACACAAAAAAAAAAATATCTGAATGGATAATATACATACACTTCTTTGATTTTAATATGGATTCATAGTATTCGTAATAATTATAAAATAAAAATATTCATTTATTATTTAGAACATTTATTACAATAAAAACTTTGGTCGATAGCCAATGGAATAACAAGAAAAGAAGCAAGGAGATGTAGTAATTGTCCTATTATCAGATGTAAAAACTTCAATAAAAACTACCTAAGACGATATCATTCAAGAAAAAGGAAAACTAATGAGAGATAAAATACTCCTACGATGAATTTTAGGAAAGTGAAAGTAAAAAATATAATTTATTTATTTTTGTTGTAAACTAAAATTTTTAAGCCTTATCGAAGAATGGCCCTACTTTATCAATCCAAATAACATATGTCTTTGTAATCAAGAAAAGTAAACCACATGGAGATTTGCAACTATTCCAGCATATGATTTCCTATCTGTTCTTGCTCTCATCAGATCTTCAAACCCCATCTCTGTCAACTTCCTAATGTTTCGAAGCCACGACATTCTTTTCCTTCCAGTGCCTTCACTTTCTAATTTACAATATGTGTGAAAATATTACAATGAGCAGCTTCTTTGGTTTCTGGCATCCTTGTTGACACTAATATTTCATGTTCTTATTGTTATCAGCACTTAATTAAACCATTAAAACCGAAACAAAGTAAACATTTATATTTATTTGATGTATTCTTTGACGTTATTTACTATTCTGCTTGAATTTATTAAAAAATCGAAAACGACTGATCCCTAAGCTTTTACTACGGAGCTATTGTCATCATGAAAATAATTTTTATTTAATTTTTATTTATTACAGTATTAAAGTATCCAACCATTGATGATGGTCACTTTGTGTCCGAAATGTATATCTGGTTACAAATAAAATAGTGCAGTACATCGACATTAAATTGTCTAAATTCTCAAAACAGAAGTGTTTTATTTATCACCTGAATAAAATAGTTTTTTAATGTTAATTGCTTCGGTTAATAACATGGAGTTTGCAAAAAATGGTAAGCGATTCAAATTCTTGAGAGCTGCAAGAAAAATTTACAACAACTCGTCATTAAATCAAAGCCAGGATTCACTTAAACAAGCCATCATTGATGAACTGGCGTCAGAAGTAAAAAGTAAAACATCCCACATATTTATCTAATTGAACGTGAATCGATAGAGGATGAAGAGTTGGTAACATATATATTCATTGAACAAACGAATATTTGACATTACTCGAAACAATCTTGAAGTTGAAAATAATAATGAGCCCAACCAAGAGTCCAGGGTAAATGTATGTAATTTTTATTGTGTATTGAAATCTGAAACTAATGAAAAAGCTCAAAAACATGTGTATTTTACAAACGTGGAATCATTTCCAGCAAATTAATTCAAACATAGCATTAAAGAGGAAGATTGATGAACTTATACTACTCACATATGAGTCACGAATCAAATCATCGCCTATTAGAATTTAGAATTCTATTTCTATCATGGACGGAATATTGCTGATATCACAACTGAGCTGCTAAGCGAGTATAATATTAAAAGTTAATTCTATTTATAATCGAAGGCAACATTATCATATGTTATCTTACAGTCTTGGAAATTATGTAATAATTGTATACAAATTGGCCATGTTTTTATTATTGGAGACACCATCGATGCATTAAAAGGATCCAGAGTTGACTAAGACAAATGTATAAGTATTTTAGCGTAAATCCACTTCAGAATGTATTAATAATTCATTACACACACTAACTGCTGACATAATACTTACAATACAACCTGAGCCTATTTTTGATCCTATGTAATCATGTTACTAGCAACAATTCGTAATTTAAATTTTATTAAGGGTCTTCAACAACTGTAAAGTAAGGCTATCTACAACATGAAAAATTCTAAGTGTAAAGAGATTTATGGGATAAGTTTTGGATGCAATAAAATCGGTTATGTCTAAAATTTTATTATCATTAACTAAATATAAATATCCACTTTACCATTACCACTCTTCATCGCTTCTTCCATGACAATTAACAGAATATATTGAAATGAATGGCATATTTTGTAAAGAGCAATATGACATCATTCTACCATAAGTCCAATTTTGGAATTAGTTGAGGGGGTTATTAATTACTTTGAGGAGGCTATATTATGGACTTATTAAAGGCTTTTGTCTGTGTATGTCATCATGTATTGCTAAGAAAATTTTAATATTACATTGCGCACCCTATTAGTTGCAGACTTATTATGTTATACTTATCCAATAGGACCCACTATACTAACATAATATATCAAACTCGTGTAGTTAGGCATGGTATACCACAGGGCTCCATTATTGGTCCTTCCTTTCTTTAATTTACATAAATGACTTATCTACCTGCATTAATGGATCTAAGTAGATGACACTACTATCTTCAATTCTGCAAAATCCAAAGATGATCGAAGACAAACGTAAAAACCAAATCGATACATTTGAAAAAATTGAAAACCCTGATAAGATTTCACACAATAATATTTTTCAACTTGCGTCTTCTACTAGTAATTATCGTTAAATACGTTCCAAGCAAACATTTAAAAAAATCCTATTTAACCCGGCATTCTACAACTGGGATATATAGATAGACTTAAAGAATCACCATCACCATTTTAGAATTAAATTTATATAGAATATAATTTGAGAGAGTATTAACAGGCATATAAGAATTACAATAGTTTAGATCTTAACTATAACTAAAATTAAATTATATTAAAATTATATGATTATATAAGACATTTATCTAAGTGAATCTAATTAATTATGAATTTTTAATTACATTCTTCTATCTAACGTTCTATTAAAGGAAGAACATAACTCCCTAAATAAATTTGAAATGACATACATATAATTTTTTAAGTGAAACGTTAAACATAAAGTTTTATCGTTAAAAACTGGAACTGAAAAGCTTTTGGTAAACATTCATACAACGGAAATGGATGTTTACTCGGGCGGTTTTTGTTTTTTTTTTCGAATAAGAAACTGAACAACAAAAATTAAGAAATTAATCAATAATTTAATTAAAAATCTATTTGTGTAAATCTCATGCTTTTCAAGAAATCTGAAGAGAAAGTAAACTTTCAACAAAAATATAAAATATTTCTGAATAGAATCATAATTATAGATTCCAGCAATCAAGTGATATGCGAAAACTCGTTTCCTGCATATAATGTATCAACAGTCAAACCTAATTTCGGTAGTGAAGATTATTTCTTTATGACGCGATTTGGTTTTCCAAAAAATGTATAGGGAAAGTACTAAGATATCCACATGGCACACAAAAGGACCACGGAGACCTCAGTACAGGGACGCTAAGCGACACCAACCCATGAGAAAAAAAAAAGATTTCCACATCACCATATTTAAACAAATCATGCAGTGTTTGTTGATAAAATTCTAACTTTTTTTTAAACACCTTATATTGTTCCAGAATTTTAATTTTTAGCAGTTATAACTCATTTTTCTATAGATTGTTTTAAATTGATTATAATTCCATTTAATTTTAACAAATTTTAATTTCAACAAAATCGTTTTTAGTAAAATTAAAAGATTTAGACAAATTTGAAAAACTTGTTTTGCAATTTTTTCTTTTTAGAAAGTAAACAAGCTCACTAACTTGATTTAATTCGCCATTTTGCAAACCAATGTTACAGGGAGTTAATAAGCAGCTGAAGAGTTTGAAGAGCTTTAGGTATAATAAGTGAATGGGAACTTAGGGCTGTGTCATCTGCAAATTGGAAGAGATATTTAGAGGGATTAAAGTGAAGAGGATCAGGATTGTAAATGACGAAGAAGAAAATGTTGTACAGTAGTGGAGATAGAGGGAATCTTTGGGGTAAACCTTGTATGGGAGTAAAAGGAGGGGAGTAGGAGTAATTAATTTTGATATGGGTAGGAATTTCAAGGTGGGAACATTTGTACAACAGACCTTGGTGCCAGAGAAAGTTGAAGGCTTTTTAAATATTCCACAATATAACGTCTGATTATTTCCTTCAAAGTATGGTCTTTATTGTTTTTTATTTATTTATTTATTTAAATATTTGGTCTTTAAAGTAAGTATTTTAAGTGGGAGGATAGTGGATCGTTTTGGAAGAAAGCCAAATTGGTAGATCGGGATACGGTCACAGATGTAGCATAATATTTTTTTTGTGGAATAATTGAGCTGGATAGTAAGGATGGAGGATATTCACATTATGGGATACAAATGATTATTCCTAGACTTCTATTTTCTTTCGGAAGGAACATATTATGTTTGGTAAATTAAATTGGAGATGTTAAGAATCTTTACCAACTCACATACATGCCTGTATATGAGTTGGTAAAGATTTTAATGTCTTTGTACTGAGTCGTGGCCAATCTCTGTATTTTTGCCCTTCTTTAATGTGTAAAATAGTTATCTTGTGCAAAAATGTTCGTCAGTTTTAAACTGTCATTAAATTTAATAAATTAATTATTAGAAGGTTTTCAAGTGTTTTTCTAATAATAAAAAAGGAGAAAATTTAAACTGTTTTTTTCAGCAAATGTTCTATTTTTTAGAATGCTAATTTCTAACTTGGTTTTGATTTTGAAAATTATATACATCAATAAGTGCCAAAATTAAAAGGAAATCCAGAACAATAAAAAAGAAGCTCAAATACCTCAAGGATCAACGAAACCAAAATAACAAGCCTTCAATTTTGCAAACATTAGTACACAATAAATCAAACGAAGTTATTTTTTTGAATCGGAGATAAACCTGTTAAAAAGTTCCATCAAACTGAAGACAGTCCCAATAGAAGAAATCATCAACGACGTTGAAATCGCCGCCTCACACCTAAACCAAGAATAAGCCACCATTTTCCAAAAAAAACAGCAAAGGATATATTATCAAAAAATATAAATTATTTATAAGCTATTGATAATGGGTGCATATTGCCCGAAATGTACATATAGCGAAATAAAAATTAATTGTGAAGAAAGTGTTAGTGTTTTAATCAAATCTTTAAAAATGTTATAGTTTCTTTTGAATTCTAATTTTTCATTCTTGTAATTATAATTTCGGCTAATTTAAAATAACATAAATATCTTTTTTTCTCATTTTGGTAAAATTAAAAAAGAACCGATTTAAACAAATTTAGATTATTATTAGTAATATATTAAAAACTCAGGGTTTTTTCGATAGATTTTAACTCTTTAAGGATTTTTTCCCTATATTTAATTATTTGCTTATTTACCGCGTGGTGAAACTATTTTGATTAGAACTAAAAAACACTTGGTTTGTTTCACAAATATGTTTTTATTATTTCTTAATCAAAATAGATTTTTCTCTGTTAGAAAATAAAGCATCTTTAGAATGTTACTTTCTTTTAAAATAAATTTCCAACTGTTTCCTGAATTTCCAGAAATTTTAAGTCATTTTTTAATCTGTATTTGTCAGAATTTCAGTTGTTTTGGTAAAATTAAATAAACATTTTAAGTCTTTATTTTAAGTTTCAAGTGTATTACCAGAAAGTTTCAGACTATTTTTTTCTAACAAATTAAAAAACAATAAAGGTAAAAATAAATTTTAAACTATTTTCCAATTGACTCAAAATTTTAGAATGTTTTAGGCTCTTTTAATAAATTTTCTATTGTTTTTAAGCACATTTATATTTTTAGAAAGTCAATTTCCTACTATTTTTAAACTGATTTTCCTGGTAATGTATTTGTTATTGTTATTATTGTCATTTAAAAAATGAAATATACCATATTGAGTGATACTTATTATCTATTTTATAACAAATCTTCAAAAACAAAAACTAGTAAAGACAACTTTACTGATTTTTTCATTTGATTGATTTTTATAATCTTTTCGACTCTTAACTATTTTGTTTCGCCATTTTTTGATCAAATTTTCTGTATTTTAGAAACCTATTTTAAAACTGTTTCTTTTGTTTATATACATGTATATATATATATATACAGGGTGTTCAGTGTACAGTGAAGACATTGAAATATCTCGAAAACTACACATCGAATTAAAACAAATTATAATTAAAATTTGTTCGCCTCGAAGGGGGACATCTAATGATACGAAACTCGACCTACTACCCTCAACCCCCTAGGGGGTAGGAGGTGGGAATAAAATAGTTAAATAGGAACCCCCATTTTTTGTATGGAAATTTAAACCGTTATTCTAATCGATTGTTTATTTGTTTTTTTAAAGATTTTTTTAAATTTACACCCTAATAATAAAAAATTGACCTATTACCGTATAAAACTGTTTCTTTATCAAAAGAAATTCCATTATATATTGTCAACTGTTTCTTTCTTTATAATAATACAACTTTTTATTATATAATTCAACAAGTTATAAGTTAATCTATTTTTAGTGATAAAATTATATTTGTTTTAAGCACACTTCAATTTTTTAACTGTTTAAAAAATGTTATAGTTTTTTTAAATATTTTTTTTATTTTACATTTTGAATTATTATTTTTATATTAGATTAGGGGTTTTATTTGGATAGGTTTTACTCTTTGAATTTTTTTCCTTTCATAAAGTAAAACAAATTTGCAACTATTTCCTTAATTTGCAAAACGTTTAATTAATTTTTTGATCTGTTTTTCTCAAAATTTCAGCCGATTTTTTGGTAAAATTAAATAACCACTTTAAGTTCTTTATTTTAAGTTTCAAGTATATTATCAGAAAGTTTTAGAGTGTTTTTCTAACAAATTTTAAAAAAAACTGTAAATTGTACACTATTTTCCAATTAATTCAAAATTTTAGAAAGTTTTAGACTCTTTTAATAATTTTTTTATTGTTTTTAAGAACATTAACATTTTTAGAAAGTCAGTGCTACTATCTTTAAACTGTTTTTCCTAGTATTATATTTGTTATTGTTATTAAAATATTATTTAAATTTTTTAAACTATATAATCATTTTAAGTGAGTTTTAAATCTTATTAGAAAGTTTTCAAATTTTATCTTTGAAAACAAAAACTAATACAGACGAATTTTAAATTTTATTTTCAACTGATTTATTAAAAATTTTTTGTTTTTGTATTTTTTAATCAAATTTTCTATATTTTAGAAATCCACTTTTAAACTGCATTTTTTGTTCATATAATAGAGAGAAAGCATTTTTATTGAAGCTAGTATTTACATTATGTAATTATAACAATAATTATTGTAATTCATCGTCTTCTTCGCGGCTATTCTTCACGGTTAATAAAAAAACAATATTTGAATTTTTTTAAATTTTGTTAGTTCTTTTAAACCTTATTAGTATAAACAAAAAAAAAAATTTAATTAAGTTTTAAATAAATTATTAACAAACTAAAATAAACAAACAGGGCAAATTTTAAACTGTTTGCAAATGTTTAGAATGTTTTGGAGTTTTTTTTGGAGAAATTTTATATAGTTTATTTTTAGCAATATCATTTTATAGAAAGCTATTCGTAAATTATTTTTCCTTGTAATGCAATTGTTATTTTAATCATTGCTACAATTCCCACCAAATTTTCAATTGTTTTTTCTAAAATAAAATAACTAATTAAAAGAAATTGTAAAATCTATTTTCTTTCGGTTTTCAAATTTTCGCAATATTTTATATTCTTTGTGTATATTTAAACCATTAAAAATTGACTGTTCTTAAAATACCTTCCATTATTTTCTGTAATTAATGAATTATTTAAATCACCTTAAAGCTTTTATTATGATTTGTTTGGCTATAACTTCAATTAATCAATTACTAAATAAAAATAATTCAACTCACTCTTTTACCAAAATTTTATTTGATTTTGAAAAATAAATATTTTTTTAACAATTTGCAAAAGTATGGGTGGTAGTTTTAGAGAGTTTTTACTATATTTTTTATTGTTTTATTGTAACCTACAATAATAATGAACATTTTGGTAATTTTTGAATTGGTATATTTAGAAAGTTTTCAACTGTTTTTTTATTTTTTAATATTTTCAATATCATCATCATCATTTATGAAAACGTCTAAAAAACTGACTATTTCTCTTTAAAGAATTTGTCTATTGCAAATTTTCAATTCTTTGTTTTTTAATAATAATTTAACTTTATAATCGTTTAATTTAACAATTTTTTGTTGATAAAATTTGGACAGTTTTTAAGCAAACTTAGATTTTAACTGTAAAAAAGTTGTTATAATTTCAACTAATTTAAAATAATCTGGGACATCATAAGTCATCAATTAATTGTTATTTATCATTTATTACTATCATTGACAATCTTTTCGGTGTTATCTGTCATCTAACATTTCTTATCTACTATCTATCATAATTTAGACAAATATTTCTCTTTACTATGATAGAAGTAAGTGTTAATATACATTCTAAATTATAATCTGTTTTTCTTTTCCATCTACTCTTACTTACTCGTAAGAACTTGAAAAAAATCATTTGACAGTGACAACACATCATTATTAAATGTGTGTATTAAAAGACTAAAATATGCATCATTCAAACATTTAAAATATAAAAAGATATCACAGAAGCTATTCTGGAGCAGTATTGATCATGGGTTTGAGTGGAAGTTCCTTCGATGAGGAGAACTCCTCTAGAGAACTAGAATTTTGATTATATTTACATATTTTATATTATACATTTTGTATTATTTTGTTAGAAAGGAGTATTAATGCGCATACGTTAATTAGTCTGTGAACTGGATATGTCAAATGACCTTGAACGGCGTTTTTGGACTCTTATGTAAATTCTTATGGGATTTTGCTGCAGAACTGTCATAGCTTATCTACAACTGTTTTATAATTTCTATAGTTTATTCAAACAATATTAATAAAAATACTATTTTGATTAAGAATCTGGAGAAAGTAATACAATCCAACATCAATATTTTTAAACACATAAAGTAGACGTAATGTAGGTTAATTCTCCAAAAATACAGCTAATGAATTTGTTATCCGTAGTAGATTATGTAAAAAATATGAGTTTAATACCCGATTCTATTTTGATCCAATTCATCGGCCTGGAATATTAAATTTCAAAGCGTCCGAAACGACCGTAAATCGGTGTTATTTACAAGATACGAAAATTTCGGTGGAGCAGAGGCACCGGCCTTCTTCCACCCATAAATTAGGGGACGTATTAATTAATGGGCCTTTATAGTTCCGGAATAGATTAAAGGGCCCATATGATTTATGGCGAGTAAAGTTATCTTTCGGTATATATCCACGTCCAATTACCATCACTTGTTAGAGTCGCACCGGAGTAATTTGGCAATTTGTTAGTCGTTAAAATTCCCAGCTGTCTAAATCTGTCATTTGCCGCTCGGCTGGTTCACAAGTCGGCCGCAAACACATGTCTCTAAATATAAATAAGATATCTTTCCACGGAAAGAAACGACCAATTACTCGAAATAGATTAACTTCTCCGGCTCTGCCCGTCCTATTCATTCTTTCCTCTCTTTCGAAAAAACCTGCCACGACGGGTTTATGTACGGCGGCTAATAAATACGTGAAAGCCGTTTGTTTACAAAAATATATCAAAATTTGTTGGAACGCGGTTGGGCTTTACGAGCTATCGTGGATTTATGTGTTTCCATGTCAAAAGCCAAAAAACGTGCTTATGAATTATGCCGATGATAAATAAAAGCGATTCTCTAATGCAATTAGCTAGTTTTGATCAATTACTTAATTGAAACTGAACACACTTAAACAATAAAGATAATACATGTGAATATAGGATTTTGGGAATCAGCGCCACCTTTGTCATAATTGGCCACTGTCAGGCCAATTAGAGAAATCGTTAAGATAAGCCAGCTGGCATAAATATAAGAGAAAGGTTAAGATTATCATCTCTTCTTCTCACATTATCTGATCTAAAGCAAAGCTGTCTCTAAGCTATACTTAAATCTCTCAATGAATCTATGACCAATAGAACTTTCTCCCAAGTCGATCTTCCGACCATTGCTTGTGAGCTGCAATCTCTGAACAAAAATAAAAGATCGCCCTCTGTAAGTGCAAAAGCACTCGAGATATGTCCTTAATTGCATAACCTAGCTCTTAGTTAAAGATGAACTGCAAAAACTACGAAATAATCGCTAGAAACTTAACAAAACTGGCGTTCTCAATTCTTTTCTAGGTGAATTTCCAGTAGAACTTTATGCTACTAAGTTCATTCCGAGCCATATCGAAAATTTTTAGAAGGCCAGGTGGTGTGGAATGATTTTACTTAAATAAATAGATTTTAGCGAATTTACCAAAATACAGTATTCTAGTCTAGTTCGGTTGAGGAGAAGAAACGTATGTTTGTAGTGTTACTAAAAATATTTTTAGTAACAATATTGAAGATTGCTCATTTTGCTCATTCATTGTATTGCAAAAAATAACGTATTTTACTTCATAGTCATAAGAATTTACAAAGTGTTAACGATAATGAACCTGCCCCCTCACCCCAATTAAACAATTCAGTAACACATTAATAGATGCCGCTTTTTCGCACTGCACCCGATTAGGAAAACAAATCACTCCGTGGACAGTTCTCATTAAAAATCGACAAGCAATCAATCATATTTGAGTGGTTCGAAGGGATATGGGGAAAAAGAGTAGGGAGAGGATCCCCGTCCCTCTCCATCCACCACTGACAACATCCCTGTGTACGCCGTCGACCCCGAAAAGAGCCGGGTGGACGTTTAGAGCTAATTAGTCGGTTTTCGTGATGCCGAATTTCACGGTTTTTTGGCGTGGCCGTGACTTCCCATCCTGGCGGCGCTTTTCATGCAGACACCCCATTTTCACACCACCGCCGCCGCAACCTGTACGCATTCATTCACCGCCTTTAATAAGATGCACGTGATAGCGTCGGCGTTTTATAGATATAGACGTTTTATTATTGGCGGCGGGGAAGGAAACTATTAGTGTCTTTAACATCTGGTTGTCGACACGGACTTATGTAATTATGTAGTTTTTTTTCTAAACAGTTTTAAATTCTTTGGTTTTTATAACGAACATCAATTATATCTAGTAGTCTTCTATAATCTAGATCTGAACGCCTAAATCCGTATTTAATGTAATTTTCAATACTTAGGAATTCAAAATTATTTTATTTTTGATCTATTTATTAATTCTTTTAACTATTTGTTTTATTTGATTTATGTGCAGCAATAGTTAATTTAAGCTATTTAAAAAAATGGCGCCAAGTCAGGAAGACGTGAAAACATGTGATAGCACTATCACATATTTTCACGTCTTTCTCACTTGATTTCGTGTCGTTATTGTAAACAAATGCCGAAATCGGGTCTGAAGTGCTTAAATTGCAACTTATTAATTCATACTGGATGTGTTAAATACCTAAAAAATACGGTTACAAATAAAAGTACCGCAAATAAAAATGATGGCTTCCAAACCATCAACAATAAAAAAAAAACTCCAACGCGTACAAACAATTTATGGAATCTCCGAGGAGCCTTCCTCAATAAGAGTAGCCTTGAAATATGCCTACGTACATACCACCCGTTTCCATCCCAGCACTACTATAAAAGCACTACAAGCAAAACAAAAATTGAATAGAATCTTCAATGCGAAAAAATCGAGTCCAGAAATCCAGCAGAGTACTCGTCATTTAAAGTAGGAGTTCCAGCGGAGGATTTACATAAGATAAAAGAACCAACAACGTGGCCGAGAGGATTTCGCATCAATCCTTTTTTACCGTGGATACGAAAAATTTCGATACTGAAATAAGTTATGTCAAAAATAACATAAATTTAATTCATTTAAATATCCAATCAATGGGTAATTGCCTCCACGAACTTCAAGCATTTTTAAATAATAATAATATTGATTTTGTATGTTTATCCGAACACTGGCAAAGCTCTGAACAAATAGAAACTATTAAATTAGAAACATTGTTTTCAAATTTGCTCTATAATAAAAACCGATACTTTATTTCTGGAGATTTCAACATTGATTTAGCAAAAGATACCAAATTTGCAAATGAATTAAAAACTTTAATAGAGTCATACGGAGGTATCTTTTTTTGAATGTTAAATGTACTAGAATGTCTAATAAAAGTAACTCTTGCATAGATAATATTATCACAAACATTCAGAACCTTGAAAATTGTCGCGTGGTAAATACAGGCTTTTCGCATCACTATGCCCAAATTTTAAGCTTTTCGGCTACAGTAGAAATTAATAAAGCCCAAATATAAACTAGATTTTTTACTGAAAAGAATATTAACAAATTTAAAAATTGTTTAAAAGATTTACAACAGTAATAATGCACAATTTACTCTATTTCTAGAAATCTTCCTTCAACATTTTAATACTTGTTACCCACTCGATGTGTTAAAAATACGCAACATAAAAATTTCAATTCCAATGTCAGAGGAAACATTAGAATACAAACGTTTAGTTAACATATACGAAATTGTTTCTAAAAATCTACCAACGTACAAACCGTTTTTGAAACACTACAAACAGTTATATAACCTCAATTTAGAACTTGATAAAACCAATTATAACGATAATAAGATAACAAACGCGACGAACAAAAGTAAAGCATGTTGGTCGGTAATCAAAGAAGTAAGTGTCATCAATAGTAATTCTTCACCCAAACAAATATCAACTGTAGATCAAAATCAAATGAATAAATATTTTATTAACATTGCAAACACTGAGATAAACACACCACCTTTATTAGATAGTAGAAACTTTCCAAAAAATGACAGCACAATGTTTCTGCACCCGATAACAGCACCGAAATTAAAAAGTATTATAGAAAATATGGCAACAGAAAAAAGCAGCGGGTTCGATGGCGTATCCTCACCTATAGTAAAAAAATGTATAGATTGTATCATTCACCATTTATGCTTTTTAATTAATGAATCACTACAGCAGGGAATTTTCCGAACAAAATTAAAGTTAGTAAAGGTTGTACCAATACTCAAACATGGAGATCCAAATATGGAGTCAAATTATAGGCCAATAAGTCTTATATCCATATTTGACAAAACAAACAAATGAAGTCCTTTCTAAATAAAAATAATATATTATTAAAAAACCGACATGGCTTTACTACAGGGAAAAAATGCAAAACTGCATTTTACGACTTTACCAAGTTTGTATACTCCTCAATGGAAAATGAACAGTTATCATGTGGGGTGCTCCTTGATCTCTCCAAGGCTTTTGACTGCATCAATTATGATTTATTATTATTTAAATTAGATATGTATGGATTTAGGGGAGTTGTTCACAAGTGGCTCAAATCCTATCTCACAGGAAGAACTCAGGTTGTTGAGATTAAGAAAGACAGTGGTATTTGTATGCAGTCTGAAGACTTGGATATCATCAGAGGGGTGCCCCAGGAAAGTATTTTGGGACCACAATTATTTAATATACTGCTTAAGTTCGCACCATATGGAAAACTTTTTTATTATTAATTTTACGAAAAAAAATTATTCTTTATAAAAAGTTCTGCTTGGTCCAAAACTTAAAATACAATCATCAGATATCAATTTTTTTAAGCCGTATACGAGTAATGTCAAAAAATTTGAATTCTTCTCAAGAGTAAAGTACCTTTATTTGTGACAATATCGAAAATTATAATTATGAAAAGTTGTTTGGAATGAAAAACTATGTTTTAATATGCAATTATATCCAATTATATGAAAAAAAACTTATTTTCTCTTTTATTTTTAAAGAGAACAAGTTATATCCATACAAACCACAATATATCCATACTTTAAAACCTGGGGACTTCGATATACGACTAGATTTTTGTTTTCTTTTCCAAGGAAAGCTAGAAGACGATTCTTTTTTTGCTAGGAAAATATTTTTTTCTGACGAAGCTACATTTACATCTAATGGAACAGTGTCTTCGCAAAATTGTCGATGGTGGTCTGACAATTCTCACTTTACGATTCAAACTCGCAATCAATATTTTTTTAAAACTAACGTTTGGTGCGCCATTTACAAGGATAAAATAATTGGCCCTTTTTTCTTTCGACAATCTATGACTTCTCAACGATATCTAAATTTGTTGCATGATTTTCTTCGCGACCTTCCAAGACATGAACGGCAACAGGTATGGTATCAGCAGGACGGCGCAACATGCCATAGTACGATGGAAGTAAGGCAATACCTTGAAAATATCTTTTATGAAAGGTCAATTCATAGATATTCCGATATTTCTTGGGCAGCTAGGTCGCCAGATTTAACTTCATTAGATTTTTCTTATGGGGTTACTTAAAAGAAAAGGTATATCAACACAGGCCATTTGCAGACGTATAACTCCGAATATAATTAGAAATGTATTGAGGGAATTTTCTTCTAGAACGGAAACCTGTATTATAAGAGAATTATCAGTACTGTATTCTAATATGTAGTTGGTAATTATTGTAAAATAAAATAATTTTCTTATGTATCAATGAGTAAAACAATTGCTACTTTTCTTTTTCTTCTTCTTTTACTCTTAAAAAGAATTCATATTTTTTGACATTACTCGTATACGGCTTAAAACAATTGATTTCTGATGATTGTATTTTAAGTTTTGGACCAAGCAGAACTTTTTATAAAGAATAACTTTTTTTCGTAAAATTAATAATAAAAAAGTTTTCCATATGGTGCGAACTTAAGCAGACACACTGTATATAAATGATTTATTTTCGATTATAAATAATCAAAATGTGGCAATTATCAATTATGCCGACGACACAAATATAGTCTTAAATGGTAGCGATAAAACTAAACTAAGCCAAAATGGAGCAGTTGTACTGAAATTATTATTTGATTGGTTTCAAAATAACGGCCTACTGATTAACTCGTCAAAAACAAACTGCTTGTTATTCAGAAAAAATGACGCTTCCATTCCCTCACTTAGCTTAAAATTTAGAGAATACGAATTAACTTATCTGCAAAAATTTTGGGAATGTTTGTGGACGATAAATTAAATCATGTTACATGCTTCGTACACTTAAAGATTGCGTTAATTTTGTAATATTAAAACTAGCCTACTACGCAAATTTCGAAAGTATAATTAGGTATGGTACCATTCAATGGGGTAGCTCCCCACAGATAAATAACATATTTCTAATTCAAAAGCGGACACTCAGAGTAATGTTAGGCCTCAAACAGTCAACGTCTTGTAGGAACTTGTTTAAAACTAACCGCATACTAACAGTGTTTGCTTTATATATACTTGAGTGTTTGCTATTTGTATGGAAACAAAATCATCTCTTTATAAGTAGGAGGCACGCACATATTCACGACACTCGTCACAAAATTAATTTTTCATACCCCATCCACAAATGCCCTATGACGAAAAAAAGCTCCGAGTATAGAAGCATGAAATTTTTCAATACATTACCTAAATCACTGAAAGAGGAAATTGATGTACAAATCTTTAAAAAATAAATAGTAGAATTTCAACTCGCTGTAGAACCGTATAATTTGGAAGAATTTCTTATGTTCAAAATTTAATGAATTGTACTTATTTAGATATATTTTTGTTCCTGTAAGTACATTTTTTAATTTGACGCCACTTTCTATACTATGTATATTTATTTGTATTTATAGAAATAAAGATTATTATTAATTTATTTATTATTTATTTATTTAACCTTTTTTGTCATTACTGGCTTCTTTTTGGCCATTTTTGGCGAAAAACTTCAATTTAATTTGGAGCTCCTGTTTGATCATTTTGGTCCTTTTTGGTCATTTTTGGCCTTCTTATAATCATGCTGGCTCTATCTTTCTTGGCTAACCTTATTTTGAGGACTATTGAGAATTATGTTTTAAGTGGGGGTAAAATTATTGGCCTCTCCTTTCTATTTAAAAAAAAAACGTTTTTTCTTCATTTTTGAGCATTGTTGCCTTCTTTAATGATTTTTGTATTTTTTTGGCCCGTTTTGATAATTGTTACCTCTTGTTTTGGCTTTTTAAAGCCTAAGCTCCTGTTACTGTAACTCACAGGTTTCTTTATAATCAAGCGTTTTGTTCATTAATTAAATTTGAGTTTTTAGTTGAAAATTGATTTTTAAAAAAGTTAAATTTATTCGTCTATTGGGTAAATTTTTGAAAAAAATGTTCAACATTTTTTAAGTTGGTTTAATTCATATCTCTCGATGGGGGTAAAATATTATTTTGCTCAATAAACTTGACATGTACGGCATAAGAGGAACTGCATTAAAAATTATAAAATCATACTTGCGAAACAGAACACAGAAAGTAGTTATTAACAATAAGGAATCGTGTGTAAAATATGTAAATGTAGGGGTACCTCAAGGAAGTATATTAGGACCAATTTTATTTCTAATATACGTGAATGATTTAGAAAATCGACTACAGAATTACCCGTGTACAATAACAACGTATGCGAACGACACAAATATTGTAGTTTATGGGAAGGATGCAGGCACCAGAAATTACAATGCAAGCCTAACTTATCAAGCAATAAATCAATGGATGCGCGAAAACAAATTGTTAATAAATAAATCAAAAACAAATATTATTGCTTTTTCGCCCAGGAAACAGAAAATAATTAATACTTTAATAAATTTAGATGGAGTAACATTTCAAATAATAGAAACTACAAAATTTCTTGGTGTAACCATTGATGCTCATTTAAATTGGAGAGTTCATTGCGACAATTTGACAAAAACACTAAATAAAGTATGCTATACGCTTAGGATTTTAAAACAAGTACTAGATCAGGAAAACTTACTATTAATATATAGAGCAAACTTCGAATCTCTAATTAGATACGGTATTATCTTCTACGGAGGGTCAAGCTACGCAGATAAAATATTTATTCTACAAAAAAAAAGCTCTGAGAATTATTTACAACCTAGATCCAAAATATTCATGCAGGGGATTATTTAGAAATTCAAACATTCTTTCATTTTATAGTTTGTATGTATATGAAATTCTAATCTTCAATTTCAAACATAAACATTAGTTTCTAACTAATAAAATACAACACAACTATAAAACAAGAAAAATACACCTATATAGATATCCATCACACAGATTAACATTGTATGAAAAAACACCCCTATATAATGCTCTAAAAATATACAATAAATTGCCACACAATCTGCAGTGCATTTCAAGCATAAACATATTTAAAAAAGAATTAAAAAGCCTATTAGTTAGGAAAGAATTATATAGTATTAATGATTTTTAGTAGTAGTTTAATTTTAGTTTACCACTATATTCATTTAAATTAAGTGTAAGGTCTATGTTCATTATTTCTTATCTTAAGCAATGTTTTATGTTAATTAATTGTAACTACTGCTAGCGACGTGTTCAAATAGGTGTATTGTTATTGTATCACTAAATATTGAATAAATTTATATTCTATTCTATTCTATTCTATTAAAAAAATGACCAATCCATTTTGGTCATTTTTGCTATTTTTAATATTTTTTATTTTTGGCTCCCTGTTTGATTATATTCTATTCCTTTCTGATCACTTTTAGCCCTTTTCAGTAGTGTTTGGCCACCCCTTTGGTCTTTCTTTGGTCTTTTTTGTCTTTGCTGACTCCTTTTTGACCACTTCGAAATACTTTATTTTTGGCCCAGTTCGATTATTTTAGCATGTTTGCCATTTTTGCAAATTTTATTTTATTTGGAGTTCTCAGTTTATAAAAAAAATGGTGGTTAAAGGTATTTCTCAATTGGGTTAACATTAAAAAAACTACTTATATCTTTGGCCCTAATACACCACTTTTTTTTAAATTTCGTTTCTTGTGACCATTTTGTATCTTTTTTTTGGTTATTTCTGACTTATGTTTGGCCACTTTTGGTGGTGGTAAATTTTTGATCGTTTAGCACTCTTTGGCTTTTTTGGATCTTTTAATTAATGAAATACTTTTATTTATTTTGGTGTTCTTCAGTGGGAGGAACGCGTTTAGCTAAAAATTTTCAATAACGTTTCTCATTTTTGGTTCCTTTTGTTTTTTTTTTATATTTTGCTAATTTTATATTCAATTTTGATCATTTTGAACTATTTTGTTCTTTTGTTCTTCCGCTTTACCTGTTTTCATCATTTTTTGAAGCTTTTGTAACCTCTTAATGCCTAATTAAATGTATTTTTAGTATTCACAAATTTCTTTGTAATCAAGAATTTTATTCGTCAAGAACTTTACTTTAGTTTGGAGTTTTTAGTTAAAAAGAAGCAGTAATAATTTTGGTGAGGAATTTTAGTTTACTTTAGTGTCACTTTTTCATCATTTTGGTGCTTTTTAAAATCATTTTTAGCCTTTTAAAATCATCTTAGTCCTTTTTGATCACTGTTGGCTTAACCTTTTAATTAATTTCTGGTACTCATAAATTCTCTCGTAATAAAGAATTTTATTACTTTAGAACTTTAGTTCAGTTAAGTTTTTAGTTTAAAAAAATATTAGATAAATTTATTCCTACCACCATAAAAAACTTTTTAAACTTTCTTTGTATAACACTGACTTTATTTCGTAATAAATAACACTGACTTTATTTATAACACAGTTAAAAAAGTTTTTTATTTGTGAAGAATAATGTATAACGAAGTAGAAGCCTCCACCTTTAACAATTTTTTGGCCCCTGTTTGATCATTTTTGGCTCATTTTTGATCATTTCATTTGATCTAATAAAAATACTTAATACTTTGTCTGTATAACTGGATTCATTTTATGCTGACTAATTTCGCCATTTTGGATCTTTTTTTTGTTATTTTTGACACTCTTTTCGACTACTTTTGAAATACCTTTTTGATCGTATTTCCGTTTTTATATTTTTTATACTTTTTTAATCATTTTATTCGTAAAAGTAATTTTATTTCATTTGGAAAACGTTTAACTAAAAAATTGAATATAATTTTGATTTTTTTTTTCAATTTTTGACAATTTTTCTCTTCGTTTTTTTATTATTTTCAACTTTTTTGGTCTTTTGTTATTTCTTTTTGCCCAATTTCGATCACTTTTGACGATCTTTTTTGATCTCTTAACGCCTAATTTAATGTATTTTTGGTATCCAAAAATATACTTGTAAACAAGAATTTTATTGATTAAAAAATTTGGTTCGACGTTTTTATTTAAAAGAAAATTAGATAAATATATATCTCGATGTGGTAAAATTTTGATAAAGGTAACCGATATTTTATGGTTAGCTAAATTTTGGATAATGTTTGCCATTTTCTTACCACTTTTTTTTAAGTATATATATATATATATATTCTCTTTGTCTTAAAAATGTTTGGCTAATTTTTTATAATATATAATTTTATAATCCTTTGTGGACTTTTTTTGATCACTTGGCTCCGTTCTGATCATTTTAGACCTCTTTTGTTACTTTATTCTTTGAGCTCTTTTGGCCATTTTTAGTTCCTTTTTTGTCTTTTCTGGCCTCTTTTTGCCTATTTTTGGTGAAGTACTTCAATTTAGCTTTGAGTTCCTCTTCGATCATTTCGGTCCATTTTTTGACGATTTTTGGCCTTTTTTAATCATGTTAGATCCTTTTTTGGACGTTCCTATTTCCATTTTAGGGATTCTTGAGAATTTTATTCGTAAATAAGTTAAACAAACAAATAGTAGTTGAACGTGTTTCTAAATGGTGTCAAAATTAAACAAATACTATATTTTTGTCATTATTGGCCTCTCCTTGATATATATTTTTTTAATTTTTTAACGTTTATTTTATTTTTGATCATTTGTGGCCTTTTTTAATAATTTGAATCTTTTTTGGTAATTTTTTTATCTGTTTTCGATAAATTTTGGTCGTTTTGATTATTTTTGTCTCTTGTATTGGCGTTTATTTATGCAAAACTACTATAAGTGTGAGCTTTTAGATAAAAGAAATAGTTAAATTTATTCCACGATGTTGATAAATTTTTTAAGAATAGGTAAATATTTTTGGCTAACCTTTTTTGTTTGTTTTTTAATTGTTGCACACATCTTTGATTAAGATACATTTTTTGCATCGAAAAATTTTATTTTGTTTGGAGTTTTAACGATGTAGATACAATAAAAACAATATTTTTAGTATTTTTTTCAATTTTGGCCAATTTTATTTTTTTATTATTTGTCATCTTTCTATTAATAAATTTTTGATACTTACAAATTCTCTTCTAATCAAGAATATAATTCGTCAAGAAATTTAATTTAGTTCAGAGTTTTAGTTCACAAAAATAGTCGTTAATGTATTCCTTAATAAAATAAAATTTTACAAATTTACAAATATAATTTTACAAATTTTATTAATTTATTTTGGTTATTTTTTGCCCTTTTACACAACTTTAATTTTTGGCCCATATTTGATTATTTTTGGTCATACTTATCCTTTGGTTTTTTTAGACCATTTTGGATCTCTTTTCTTTTGGTTATTTTTGACTTCCATTTGACCACCTTTGATGGATAAATTTAATTTAAAGTACCTTTTTTATCGTTTAATTCTTGAATTTGAATACTTTTATTTATTTTAACACCTAATTTATTGTATTGGTAATCACAAATTTCCTTGTAACTAAGAATTTTATTCGCTGAGAACTTTAATTTAGTTTGGAGTTTTTACTTACAAAAAAATACTTTTATTTGCATAAAAACTTCAACATATAAAAACAACCTTCTATTCTACTTGACATATAAAAACACTCTATTCTAATTTTCTATTTACCTCCCTCTCCCAATCTAGTCTCAAGAAAGCCTTTATTCCAACTTCATCCTCTCTCATCTTTCTCCTGAAGCACTCCTCAAACACCTCTTCACACTCTTCTCCCAAATGACTCCAAATATCCATCTCATTTGTGCTCAGCACACAACTACCATACCTTTACCCCATTCAAACCTAACTTAATCTCTCTCCCGAACCGCATCTAGCTTGCGCTAGTATTAACATATCTTAATTTGAGAAGACACTAAAAATCAAGAAGCCTGACGCCCTTCCATACATCTGCTTCTCTCATCTCTCATTATCCAATCTACACAACTTCATCTCATACTTCACCACTCTCTCTCAGTTTCTACATCATAAAGCTTAACATGCATCCCACAGCTTGCACGCCAATTAGAAGTTTCCTGAAAACCATTTTGCTAACTTCTTCCTCACCATACCCCGTGCTTTTTTGGCTTCCTACCCATTTAACGTATCCACCTGTTCATTTAAATATGAAGTCCAAGTATTTCCTTCGCCCTCTCAATCACTTCCTCCTTTCATTCCAATTTACCCACTCTTCCTTTTCTTGCATTCACTTGCAGTCCTCTTTTCTCCATGTACCTCTCCATTCTCTGCATTACCTTTTTTATTTCTCGATACCTTCCTTTCGCATTCATACCTTATTGATACCTTATTCCCCTCCCTTTTCTAAAACCCCCTTGCTTCTCCAGTAGCATTCCTTTGGTCTCTACCTTCCAGCATTTTCTTTGCCACGGTCGTAATAATTTTGTACCCGGTACACATAATCTCTACTCTTCTATATGTTTTTCTACATTTAACGTATCTCCTTCTGTGTGTACTGGGCACATAATCCCTACACGCTACGCCTTTGGAAATTGTGATTCTCCTCTACACATTTGGATCAGTAGCTTCCGCTTTCACTCCTTTCCTATCTTCTTCCATATTTTTCCTGCCTTTACCTCATCAAATGCTTTTTCTATTTCTTACTCCCTAAATTCTTCAACTTTTTTTAGTTAAAACGAAACAGTAATTAAATATATACTTCATTGAAGAAAAGTCATTCTTTTATTTTTAGCCCCTGTTACATCATTCTGGCTCCTTTTTGAACCTCTTTTGTCTCTTTATCCTATTTTAGTAATCTTTGAGTTCATTTGATCATCTTTAGTTCCTTTTTATTATCTCTGGCCCATTTTTGAACATTTTTGGTGAAGAACTTTAATTTATAGTTTGAAGTCCCTCGTACAAAACTTTTATTTAGTTGGAGTTTTGTTTTTTTTTAATGATAGTTAGCCGTTTTGATATTTTATTTTTTTTATTTTTTGATCGTTTGTGGCTTTTGTGATCATTTTAAGCCCTTTTTGGCATTTATTATTCCTTTACGAGAAATTTTTTGGTCCTTTAAAAAGCTAAATCCTATTTAATGTGGTATATTGGATAAATCTTTCAAAAAAAAGCGAATAATTTTTAATTAGTTAAATTTGTTCCTTGTTGGGTGTTAAATTTTAAATAATTTAACAATATATTTTGGTATGTTTTCGATATTTTTTAAGATTTTTTTAATTTTGGCCGATCATTTTTAATCTTTTTGGCCCTTTTTTGTTTATTTTTGGTCTCTTTTTCAAGTAAATTTTTACGACCTATTGACCATTTTTGTTGAAGAACTCGTTGGTTCTTTGAATCATTTTTAATAATCTTGGCTTCGTTTTTTTTTTAACATTTTACCCTTTTTTTCCGTTCTTGATGCCATTTTGGTAATTTTTTGCCCTGTTTGACCTTTTTTTCACTTTTATTTAGTTGAAGTTTTCAGTTTAAATAAATAGTAGTTAACCGTAATCCTTTATTAGGGATAATAAAAAAACATTTTTTTGGTCATTTTTGATCCTTATTTTTTTTAATCTTGTTTTGGCCTTCAGAAGCTTAAATCCGTATTTAAAGTATTTTTGTTAGTGACAAATTCCATTGTAATCAACAATTTTATTCGGAATGACCTATTTAATAGGATATTTTTTTTTAAATTGCCAAAATTTTAGTAAATTTTTGTTATTAACTCAACTTTTTTTAATTTTTGCTACCAGTTTAATTACATTCTGTCAATTTCGATGATTTTTGTCTCTCTTAGGCCAATTTAGCCCATTTTTATTTATTTAAGCCCATCTTTGGCTAGATTTGTCCCCATTTTGGCTATGGTCGATTACCTCTTTATACCTACATGAATGATTTTATTATTATTATTATTATTATTATTCCTCACAATTCCCAATAAAATGTGATGAAAAATAATACAATATAATAAATATATTAATTAAGGTAATAAAATATATATTTTCACAGTTAAAAATTTCCAATTCCGACATGATGAATTCTAAATCGTCGCCCAAATTCAATTCCCACTACGCAAACACTGATTCCGCTAATTATATATTTTTTTTTAGCTGCGTTGCGTTCGCATTTTTTTCTCGTTTCGTTTTTTTTTCGGTTGCAATTTTCTATTGTTGCCTTATACATTTACAAAAACCGCGCGGAATACCGAATATACAACAAATATTTATTTACACTGAAATCATTACCGGCGGGCGGAACGTGCAGCAAAATGTATTAAAAAAAATCAACCCCGTAATAAATAAAAAATAAAATTGTGCTATTTCAGCGCTGCATTTAATTACGTGCAGTGACAATGTTCAGACCGCTGTTAATTAATTTTTTTTACATACATTACATAGTGTAAATGAGTGATTATTTATGGCCAGAGGTGATGGCCGGTCCATGTATTTTTAATGGAAATCCGCCAGAAAAATTAATTAAAACATTTCACCGGTCCGCATTAAAATTTCGTTATTTATTTCGGATATTCGTACGGGCTAATTTTTTTAATATTTATCGCGGGTTTATTTACTATTTTTAATTGCGTTGTTTAATTGGCATGCTGATTAAATTTTATAATTGTGTTCTTAAAATAAAGGAATTTATCAAATCACGGAAGTGTTATCAATATATTGAAACTATGCGATGAGGAATTGTTAAGAATTTCTATATTCTAATTCCATATTTAAGATGCGATTGCATTACCGCATGATATGCTATGCGTAGAGCACTTTTAGATACAAAATTTGATGTATTTCTTAGTAGGAAACTATGTTTAGTTAACTGTTTGGCTAAATGATTTCCGTGTTAAAACCATTATCAATGAATAAACCCAATTGTTTTGCTTTTAAGAGGCTACGGGAGCAATCACATCATTAAGTGATCGTAATGAGAAGAGCAGTGTCTATGTTTTTGTCTTTATTCATCTCTAGCCTGTTACTTAGAAACTTTTTCAGATTCAAGATTTTCGCATTGGCGATTGTGGTATCGGCCTTAAAACGGACCCTTGAGGAACACCAACATGAATTTCCCCTGCTTCTGAGTCTTCTTAGTTATAAGTTACTGTTTACAGTCTATTTGATAGATATAGTTATAGAAATACATTTTGCGAATTGAAACTTCATGTGAGATGCAGTCAAATGTCTTTGAGAGATCAATAAATAAAGACATGGCATATTTTCTATTTATATAGCAATCACAAAGACAATTTTTAAAATTTGCAATTACATTTTCTATATGTTGTCCTGGTCTAAAACCATATGTCAAAACGTTGACTATATATTATTTGTCTAATTGGTTCTCTCACATAATTTTACTTCACACTATGAAAGTTTAAATTTGGAATATTACAACACATTCATGCAAGTGGATCTACTTTAGTTTCGGATGATGTACTTTGGATTATTGAGGGCGCATTAATAAAGGAACTATATAATTCATCCGCTGCTGCATTCATCTTCCTAGAATGTATATCTTTATGTTTAAAAATGATCAATTAAAGCTCAGAGAAGTAGTTTTGACCCTTCATGTATTTATTTGACTAGTTTTAATTTAAAGTTTGTATTTACTTTTATAATCATTTCTTTAAGTTTGGTGAAGAAAAGCTATTGTTATGTTCCATATATTTATTTACAGTTTCCTGACACGTGTTTCAAACTTTGCAGTTCATTATCAAAGGTAATATTACCTTTGAAAATGTTGATTATCAGAAATTTTATGTGCAATCTTACTATAAATAGTATCCGATAAAATGCTTTCAAATATTTTTGAAAAGTTACAAAATAGTGAAATAGGTCTGTAATTTGTAACTTCACATTTTTTACCAGCTTTGAAGACAGGTACAACTTAAACAGATTTCCAACAATCCGGAAACATGCCACACTTTAATATGATGTTGAAAATTTTCGTTATAGATTCACTCAATATATTTACACAATTCTTGATGAGAAACACAGGTACCTGGTCCATTCGAATTGTGAAATTTGGTTTCATCTTCTTCATATGTTTTAACTCAGAACCATATTACATATATAAACCGGCACAAATTATTGAGACAAATACGCACAAACTATACTGGTACAACACAATACTTACGTACAAGACAATAACAGCCAATAGGCCAGATCTCGTACTGAGTGATAGTTGGTAGCCATCCACCCTACATAATGTTAATAATTTATAACCAGAACACTGTTTCTAAGTTAATTAAAGCTGCCAAAGTATTTCTATTCGTATGTATGTCTCTAGAAAACTAAAAACACTGTTTTTAATATAATTTTAAAAAGTTTATGAAGAATAGGTGGGTGGCCACTATCGTACCCTCCAATTTTCTAAACATAAACAGCGGATTTGTTTAAGATTAATTCAATAAAATTGAAATTACCAATGAAAATTATAAATTTATTTCGAAAACTTAAAAATATTCTTTGGTTTATGTTAAAGTAATTAAAGCGTATGACAGTGGCCACCTGGGAGTTGTTTAATCACATGCTTCGCAGCCAAACCCGGTGTTACGTTTAACATTTAGGCAAGAATTTCAATGTTTATTGCCTGAAAACATCATACTCTTCATTAGTTAGGTGCCATCTTGAGTACGCCCCTCGTATATGATCCCAATTAGAATAAACAATGTTCATCCTCTTGAACAAGTCCAAAATAAATTTCTTTTCGATTTGACAAATTCAAAATGGGCAACAAAGATTTACCTGGCTATTATATCTTGATAATGAATAGTATTGGTATAGACTCTTTGTTAAACAGAAGAGCTAAAGCTGATTTACTTCTCTTATAGAGCTTAATAAATGGATCGACCAATTCTCCAAGTCTACTACAAGAAGTTTCACTTCATGTGCCGAACAGAAGATCTCGATCAACGTCTCTCTTTCATGTGGACACTCATAGAACTACATAAGACACCAATAATTCAGTAACTGGATAGTTGAGGCTTTTAGTTATTGAAAGTTCATATTCCAATCACTTTGGTAAATTTTCGTAAATGAAGTACGATAACACAAATAAATATTTGAAAGTGTTATCGTATTTCATTTACGAAAATTTACCAAAGTGATTAGAATAATTCAGTAGACCGTTTATTAAGTCATGGAATCATATATTTATATATGTTTATATATAACCCATGCTTTGACTTATTTAATCTATCATTCCGTAGTTTTAAGTCTAATTTGGTTACTTTATAATTTATTATTTAATTTATTGCTTAACTTGCACTACATATACATACTTAATTTTAAGAGCAGACTTATCCATAGATGAAAAGTTTATTGAATGCGCCTTGAAAATCAAATTTATGACATAGCTGCACTGATGAGCTGTTATACAGCGAAACACGTGTCTTTTATAGCTTAAGTATAATAATAAATTTATAACTTAAGTATAATTTTTATGTTTTTTTAATGTAAAAGTGGTTCCCGTCAATAAAGTTTATTTATTTATTTATTTACTATTTGTTTAACAAGTTCCTTCAAATCCAAGTAGTAATTCTTAATATTACAGTTAAACAATTGAAGTATCATTGTTGTTTGTAATCATAGTGACGACACTAAAAACTCTTATTGAGGAAAATCAAATTGCATTCGGTGATTTGAAAAATTGTAAAAAATTCACCTTCAGTAGAATTAGTGTTAAAATTTTAAAATATATCCTTAATAAACATAAGTTAAATATATTAAAACTTTTAAATTATTGAAGCATCATTGCTAGAAACAAAATGGCTACGCTCAAATTGTAAAAAAATTCAAATTTCATTCGATGATTAGAAAAATTATAAAAAAATTACTTTCACAACTATGTAGTTTTAAAATTTTAAAATTCATCTTCAATTAACATATTTTTAATTTTACAGATAAACAATTGTAGTATTTTAGATGGCAAGAAAACAGGGACGTTAAAAATTCAACTTATGGAAAATCTAATTGCATTCGCAATAAAAAAAAATGTAAAGTACCGTCACTAGGATTAGTTTTAAAACTTCATCCTCAAATAACATGTTTTTAATATTACTGTTAAACATTTTTATTGTGATGGCCAGAAACAAAATGGCGACGCTCAAAACTCAAATTTTAGAAATTCAAATTGCATTCGATGATTAGAAAAATTGTAAAAAATCCATCTATACTGGGATTAGTGTGAAAATATTAAAATCCCTCCTTAATTAATATATTGTTTTTATTACTATTAAACAGTTAAAGTGTCAAAGCTGGAAATAAACGCTCAAAACTCAAATTGTGTAAAATGCATTCGAAGTAAAAAACAGATGTAAAAAATCTATCTTGACTATGATTAGTTTAAAAACTTTAAATTCCATCCTCGATTAATATATTTTTGATATTATAGACAAATAATTAAGATATCGCAATTAGAAACAAATTGACAACGCTTAAAACCCAAATTGTTTAAAATCAACTTGTTTTGAAGATTAGAAAAATTGTAAAAAAATCTAAAATCTTTAGAATAATTTTTAAAGTTTCAAAATCTAATTTCAATTAATATATTTTTAATATTATTCTTCATCATTTGAATAATGATGGCTAGAAACAAAATGGCGATGCTCAAAACTCAAATTTTAGAAAATCGAATTGCATTCGGTGATTTGAAAAATTAAAAACAAATCTATCTTTACTAGGATTAGTTTCAAAATATTAAAATGCATCGTTAAGTAATAAATATATTGTTAATATATCAGTTTAATTTCAAATTCAGGTGTTATTTATCCTCTAAATAGATTAAATTATTTTCTGAACTTCTTGTCCTTTCCAATTCTGATAAAAGTCATTTTAACTCATTTTATCTATCATCTCTCGTCCATTCATTTAGTCTTTCATTTCTTTTTTACCATTTCTCTTCCACTTACTAATTTTTCTCTGTCAGTATCCTTTCTACTAATGTATTTAGTATACTTTCAATCCATTCAACTATTACTTTCCTTCTCAACCCTACTTACTCAGAAACCTTAGTAATTTCCCGTGCATCTAACTTTGGTTATCTTGGTCTGAAGCCATAGAAACTTTGTTAAAATATAGAAGATAGGTATTAATAAAACTAGCAATAAAAATATTATAATCAATAAGGAAGTAGAAAGAATAATTCAACAAAATATAAATGCAAATGAAGAGTCAATTTGTATAATAAAAGCCTGCGTTTTAAGTAACGAAATTAATATAATCGATACTTCTGCTACTCTCTTGATGGAACGAAATTTTCAAATTGGAAGAAGTAAAACTCTTGTTATGTTCCATTTCTTTAAAGAAACACAACATAACAACAGTTTTACTTCTCCTAATTTTACGAAATTAGGGTCTTAATTTCGTAAAATTAGGAGAAGTAAAACTTCTGAGGATTAGCAAATTAAATAAATTAATTCAAGAGCTGCTTAGTGATTACCCATACACTCTTCATATATAATTAAATATCAACTCGAACACGGTAAAGCAAATGTAAAAGAAAAGACACAAGAACATTTTAAGTAAGCGTATATTTTCATAAAATTTGAAAAAAAAAATGATTACTGCATAAATAAATAAATAAGTATATTTATATTGTTTAAAATAACTTTTATTAAAAACTATTATACAAGAAAGCAAATTTTTAAATGTAAAAAATAATAATTAAATAGAAGTAAGATAAACTAAGAAATGTTTGTTACATATTATTAGGCATTATCTACAAAAAATTTAATTTGTAAATAGAGACATAAAGTTAACTTTGTATATGTTTATTTACACGACATCTAATCAGCTATTCACAAACTCGACCGAACGAGGCTGTGATGAACTCTTGCATAACTATTACGCAACAGATGGCGCCAAATGTATTGGATTATTTAAAAAGAGTTTCTAATATTACAAGTGGACGCAAAAATACATAATTAGATAATAAACATTCACGTAAATATTAATTAAATCACTCCATTAACTGTAAGTATATTTATTTTGTATTATTAAATATGTAATATGCCAACATAAAAACATATTTAATCTCTAATATAATTTTACAGTTTAATTTTAGCATTTTATTATTTTTTTTAAAACATTCATTCTGAATTATTATCCATAATTTTACAGAGTAGGTATAGATTACTAATGCAAAATAATCCTTTGCAGTTTAATGGATAACTTTAGGCAGAAAGACCTCTGGTCCATATTCTTTTGACAAATGAATACATTTACACCTCATTCATTATTCATCATTCCAATGTTAATATGTACAAAATTTGTCAATAAATATATGTTATAACTTTAAAAGAATATTTTAAATTAGAAATCTAGTCTGGACTTAAACCATGTATAACATTTCTCTTTAATATTTTATTTAAATTTTCTATTATTTGTATTAATAAAATATTAAGTAAAGAAAGAAATGAATTTTTCCCGCTGTTACAAACTTAATATATATATATATTATATATATTATAATATATAGTTCGTTTAAAAAAATATATTATTAGGATGGTTGCGACTGTTACTGTGGTATAACCACTAAAACAAAGTACTTACAATGTTTTACCGTTGATTGAAATATTTCAATCAACGGTTTTACCATTAAACAAAATTTACTGGTAAGTGTTTTAGTTTAATCTCAAAAAACTAATATGTTACTCATTACACATTAGTAATCTGTCTCTTTCACCTCTTTATAGTGAAACAATTGTAGCATTGTCTTTACGTAATAAAGCAAAACGCTTTAAACAGCCTTGTTATATTAATTTAAGTGTATAATGAAGTTTAGCCAAGTAACCATACAAAATTGTAGGTTTTAAATGTTTGTTTATTAGGTCCCAAATTCGTAAATAATATAATTTATGGTGTTAAATATCAGATAGAATTAATTATGTTCAATACTATCTAAGTATTCAATGGTTTGATTTTGTAGATTTCTATTTATTACAGTGTTCTTTATAACAGGCGCCATCACTTAGTACGTCATGTTGTTTACTAGGGGGCGAATTCAAAAACTACGACGGTTCAATTGTACACTACACTTTTAAGCACAATTAACGGTAACTATTAAAACGTATTAAATGTATAACTTAAATACAATAAAAATGTAACGTTTGTTATTCAATTGTCAAGTTACTACTATCGATAATATCGCGAACTGTAAGTAGATAGTTTTCTATAATATCAACTCTTCATTTAATATAACAAAGTTGAATATGTACAGATGGCGCAATAGATCTCATCATTTAGTAATTAAAATGGAGATATTTATGTTATAGTACTAATTATATATTTATATATACAAAATAAATATTGGGTTGGTAAAATTTAATTATTTTTTTGTAGTTATTGTATTATTAATTTGATCACATCTATTACCTTATAACTGTATGTTTGGTTGCCTATAATATAACACTATTAAAAATACATTTTATTTCTCTAACACTTCATTGTTGTACAGTTTTATGGTACATATTTAATAAATAAAATAAAATAATATTAACTCTAATACTATAAAATATTACTTTGATTATATTTATCCTTATTATATATAATTCACCAAATTCCAGTTACCTTTATATAACTAGTATGTCAGTAAGCGTTTAAATTTAAGTTTGAATCATTAACAAAAAGAAAACAACAAAATCGATCGAGAGACAGTTCAAATAAATTCTTAAAATACAATTCATCTTAAACTGTTCCTTCCCCTGTAATTTTACGTATTTTGTTGATTAGAATTAAAGCATTTTAATCATTGGAATTATTATCCGATGTTTTAATCGTTGATTGAAATATATCAACCAATGGTATTAATATTCGACTGTTTTTTAAGCGTGTGTTAATTTTATTTGTTTTTTTTACTATAAATTTCGTTGCATAATTTTTACTTATTTCAACCATTTTTAATTGTAAAAAATATTTGTTCTGCAAATTACACGAATTCAATTTTTCTAAATCATTGTTATTGTTGTTTACATACCTAGAAACTTAATTCAAATGTGTAAATTTATATTAGACTCACTTGGGAAGAAAACCATCAATTTGGTTTTCTTCCCAAAAAACCTACCATACTCCCTCTCTCAATCCTTACCTCCAGTATGTACTAAACACCTCGAAGGTCAAAAGTCAGCTATACTTTTCTTAAACAGGAATGTAGTTGATTGAGGTTTGAAGGAGTTTTTGTTTGATGAGGGATTGAAAGAGTTTGCCAATTACAGGAAGGAGTGTGATGGGATGGAAGCTAGAAATAAGTGCGGGATCATTTTCAGGTTTAGGAATGCAAATAAAAATGTTTCCATTTGGAAGGGAAATATTGTTGGGAGAAGCAGCACTTAAACATTTAACATTGCCAAAATAAACATGCGAATTTCATGAGGGAATTTTTTAAGGATTGATCTAGGAATTTTATCATGACCTGGAGAGGAGTTCAACGAAAGATCAAAGTAGAAATAAATTCATATGAAATTAATTAAAATATTCTAAAAACTACTATTAATAATTTGCTCAAAATAATTTAAAAAAATATATAGTTTCTCATAGAATATATAGTAATTTTAAAATGAAAAGGTTTACAATAAAAAACAACTGAAAATTAGTAAGAAAGAAATAGTTGGAAATTGTCTGAAAAGAATAATTTGCTTTACAATAATATAGGTATAAAAAATAATTTACATTCTACAAAGTTTTCAAAATAACTTGAAAATAGTTATTTTTTTGCCAAAAAGGCACCTTAATACTTTAAAAAAATTCACATACAACTGTTTAAACTGAAATTTAACAATTTAAAAGTGTAAAAAAACTTGAAAGTAGGAAAAACATTCGGAATGAGTCAGATTTGATTATAACATTTGAGTTAATAAAAAATAATAATAAGGATACTGAAAAGCTTTGCAATGGAAAAATAATTTATTTAAGAAATAAATGAAAAGAGTTGCTGAAAAAAACAATAGAAATTTACTAAGAAATATTTGCTTTAAAAAATTAATAATTTACTTGTATATAATTTAAATAATAATAATAATTTAAATCTATTTTAATAATTGTTATTTAAAAAATATATGACTTAAAATAGATAAAATAAAATCTAATAAAAACTTTCTAAAAAACATTTTAAGATTTGATTATTCAAAACACAAAAAATATCAAGAAGAAATAAATAGTAAAGCAAAACACGTGTATTAAATTTTTCCTTTTAGTTTTGACGATTATCATAAAATTAAAACAAAAAATCATGTCTGTGAAATACTAATGAACTAATTTTAATACTTTAAAAACAATGCTTATAGTAAACAATTGTTTTAAATTAATTAGTTTCCAATAAACCATTAAAACAATCGCCCAATCATTGCGAGAAACATAATGGCAGGCAACATTTTAACTTAAATTAAAGGAAATAAAATATCATTCGAGGATTTAATAAATTATCAAAAATTATCTACTTTATTAATTAGGCTAAGAGTTACGAAATTCAACTCTAATTAACTACTTTTTAATAATCCATCAAAATTATTGCTAAATTTTAGCAAAAAAGAAAATAACAAAAATAAAATTTCCTTTGAGAATTTAAAAAATTGTAAAAAAATACATACTTTAGTAATTACACTGAAAATTAAAATGATTATCTCTAATTAACTAATTTTTAATAAGTTATCAAACAATTGCTAAATTACAGCGAGAAACAAAATGGGAGCGTTTTAAACTTAGATGGAAGAAAATATTTTTTTTTATTTAAGATTTAAGAAATTGTAAAAATTCTTACTTTAGGCATAAAATTACAAAATTAAATGGTTTCTAATAAAACATCAAGTATTTGTCAATTCCAAAGAATAAAATGGCAGCATTCTACAATTAAATTAAAGAAAATAAAATTTCATAAGAGGATTTATAAAATTAGTTGTGCTGAAAATTACAAAATTCAATCGAATTGAACTAGTTTGTAATAAATCATGAAAATAATTGCTTTTTTTATATGTGTTCTTGAGTTATGTGAAGATTATATTAGTATTAAAAACTTTCTTCACTGTTTTTAGTTAAGCACAGTGAAGAAAGGAATTTAACCGTGTTTTTATTATAAAACAATTACTATTATAGCAAGAAATGAAATGACACTACTCTAAACTTATATTAAAGAAAATAAAATTTCCTTTGAGGATTTAAAAAAATGTAAAGCAATTACTGACTTAGTGATAAGGCCAAAAGTTACAGAATTCATCCTTATTCTATTTTTTTTTAATAAACCGTCAAAACAATTGCTAAATTATAGTGAAAAATAAAATTCCAGTACTCTTATTAATAAATAAATAATAAAGAAATTGTCATTATTAACCACTTTAATTATTATGCCGAAAATTACAAAATTAATCTCTAATTAACTAATTTAATATAAACTTTAACATATGTGGACAATGTTAACGCTCTATTTATTTTAAGTCTGTGTATATTATATTTATTTCCACTGCTCACTTTTTGTGTATTTATTTGCATTCTTTTATACTCATATTGTATTCATTTTGATTCACTTTAATTCGACCAGTTGTGAAAAAAATACATTTTTACAAGTTTTTTACTTCACAATTACAAAAATAGATCACGAACAGATTAATAAAAACATAGAAAATATAGATAACAAATCAATAGACAGTCTGGAAGCACGTTCAAAAATACTACTAAGTATTAGAAATAACAACACAGTAAAAAGATTAAAAAGAACAAGAAACAATCCTTGGATAAATGTAGAAGTACAGCTAAAACAGCTAAAAAAAAGGAAGCATACAGTTACAGGAACGAGAACATCAAAATAATAATATTCGCGCCGTAGTTATATATTAGAAGCTGTCATGAAACAGCTACAACGGAATCCTTAAAAGACTACTTAACTGTAACATGCCCGAAAATTAATAACCCTGACGTTATTTTTTTAAATACAAAAGGAAAAAACATGTCGTTCAGGCTTGGATGCGATTTTAAACACTTCTCCCTCTTAATGAAAGATACTTGTTGGCCAAAAGGAATTATTATTAAAAGAATCAATAAATGTAAAAACATAGATGAAAATCTAATCGTGTGAAATCTATGAAATCTGAGGATAGTTTTTTAAAATACTTTGAGTCTATAAGAAACAAAATATCGGAGCTTGATTCTGAGCTAATAGATTGTCATACGGATATTCTGGCTGTTACAGAGCATTGGTTAACTAAAACTGAATGTACAATTTAAACAGTGAATAATATGAAATCAGCCAGGAACAAAAGATGCGGTGGTTTATTATATTCGCGTGATTCATTACAAGTAAACAGCTACAATGAAATTACAGATTCAATTAGTGTAGAAAAAGTTTGTGAACTTTCTTGTATTTATGTGAAATATTTATTTGTATATATCGTTCTCCATCAGAAGATTTCAATGTGGTTCATGATGTACTCTCATCATTTTTAGATAAAATTAAGCAAGAAGATAATAGAGTCTTACTAGGTAAGACATTAATTTCAATTTCAATGACTACAAAATTATTATTATGTAATATGCTAAGAGCTTTTAATTTGAGTAAACAAGTTAGTTTTAACACAAGAGGTAACAAATGCATCGATAATGTTTTTACTAAGTACGATCCCACCCATATTACTATTTCCTGTATGATCCTAATTTGTATATTAGACCATAAAGGAATATCTTGTAAACTATATAATCCACAGACCATTAAAAATACCGAAAAAGCTCTGTTGATGTATCATTTACCAGGTCAAACTACTATATTTTAATATTATTCAAAATACAAATTAGGTATTTATTGACGCAGATATCGATTTACATCAAAAGTGCCTTTCCTGTAACAAAATTAAAGACTAAAGTCAACAAAAGGTTTAGCCATGAGATCAAGCAAATGAGAAACACACTTAGTCTCCTGCATGAAGAATACATTTTGCACCCTTCAGCAGTAATCAAAATGGCCAGAGACAAATTTGCAATTATTGAAGCAAAAATCGTACAAATGATAATATAATTAAATGTAACCCAAACAAACCAAAAGTGATGTGGTCAATAATTTATCCAGTGATGATTTTAATATTTTTTTTGCAAATATTGGGCTTTCTGACATGAAAGAAACCAACTGTTTCGGAATTGATAGTGCAACACAGTTTAATTTTCGTTTAATCACCTGTCGAAACTAGAGACATTTTAGTAAGCTAAAAAAAGTAAATCCAATGATATTTATGGAATAAGTACTGAATTATTAAAATTTGTGAACAATGAATTATATTTACCAATAACGAAATTGATTATGTTTTCTATAACTGTAGGTTATTTTCCCAATATTTTAAAATTCGCAAAATTATAAAGTACTTATTCTATTATAAACAGTATGGTTTTAGATCCAAATTTTCACCAAGTGTCGCCTTGGTTAAACTTAGTAAGATAATTAGTTCATTCTTTGAAAATAATTCGGTCTTCACTGGAAAGACCTCGCTGTAAAGAATAGAGTCACTGGAGATAGTTCATTCATGGTGTAAAACTAATTCATTAAATTGATTAATGGTCGTTCACTTCGTGATATATCATGAATATTTAAATAAAGTAAAACTCACTTTGTTAATATCACACTATTTCATCAACAGCTGATCATTTTCAAACTTAAAGTAATTTAAAATATATTTCAACACATTTTTATATACAGTTAAATAAAGAGGAGGATACTAGGTCCAACTGGTCGTTAATTATGGGGAAGTCCGGATTAGATTTTGCTTTGTGAATTTCCAGAGACTCGAGTAAATCCATTTTAAGCCCTTTCTCGGCGAAATGGATTATCTCGAGTGCATCTTCATCAAAGGTATGTCGGCTCTCAATTAAATGGTTCGCGAATGTCGAATTTGTTTTATTTAATCGAAATGATGCTTTATGTTCGTTTAGTCTAATTTTGAAGTTGCGACCAGTTTGCCCTACGTAAATTCCTTGACAATCTTTGCATATTAAATTATAAATACCTGATCTATTTAACTTATCGATAGGTGTTTTTGCATTAAAAATAGAGGTACAGATATTATTTGTTTTGAACGCTACATCATTTTTAGGATGTTACGTATCCCTAGGTTCTGCACAAGATACTTCTGAGAATTAGAAATATTCTGGAGGAATTTTGTTGGAAAATCTATTGGATCTTTTGTGGGTGGTGGAAGAGAATCAATAACTGCATCAGTAGCTGATACAAAAAAGTGTTAATTTTATCAGCTGATATATTACAATCGTTACTAATGTTAGATTTCCTGGAATTAATAAGAGTAGACATGGTGAGGAGTAGAAGCTGTATATATACATCTTTATTGAGAAATATGTACATTATTTAAATAATAAATAAATGATGAATGAGGTGTTATTATGTTAATATGTCAAAAGGCTATCGACCAGAGGTCCTTCTGTCTTGTTTTGTCTAGTCATATGGCATGAAGTGATGAAATGAAATCGAAAATGGTATAATGTGGGTTTTTAAATTTAGGGATTATATTAGCGTTTCTAGGAAGACAGTAGAGGGATAATATATGAAAGTTGAAAGGATTTTTGGAGGGTTTTTTTTGATAGGAATCGGAGACGTTCTTGAATGGGGATAACTAAGGTTGTATCATAGAGGAGTTGGTTGGAAGGATTATGTAAAGGATTTAGAGGATGCCGAAGTTTTGTTAGGGTACGGAGGGATGCTCGCTCGCTAACTTGAGTAGAAGCTGTTTTTATGAAGTTGCCTCAATTCGCCTTTGGCGTAATGTCTTTAAAATATGTCTAATAAAAGACTAAAATATGCTTTATTCAAGCATTAAAAATATAAAAAGATACTAGAGAAGGTATTATGGAACAGTATTAATTGTATATAATCATGGGGTTAAGTGGAAGATCCTTCGATCCCACCCGCCTTCCGACCAAAATGTGTGTATAAATTTTGTTATTATAAATTTTATGCTATTTTCTTAGAAAGTAGGACAGAGATGTTAATAAGTAATAAATATATTTATTTTATTTTAAACACTTTTCAATATTTTTAATACTATTTTACTTATTTATTTTTATCAAATTGCTGTTCCTTCTTTGTTGTAAGATTTCAACACACTAATATACATTAATTTAAAAAAAAACCTTATTTTAAGGTAAACATTAAACTATTTTTAGTTTTTTAATACATTTTTAATTATTTTTTGATACTATTTCAACTATTCTTTTTCTTTCAGAGTAAAATTTAATTGTTTTTAAGAACATGTTCATTGTTTCACTCACCAGTATATAACAGATTTGCTGTTTGTTCCATTATTTATTATCCTAGCGTACTCTTGACCTAGGTTAATTATTTATTCAGTGTCCTAGCGTACCCTTGACCTACCACAATGTATTATATATTGTCTAGGTCAAGAGTACGCTAGGTGAATTAATTGGGATAGGTCAAGAGTACGCTAACGCAACGAATAATTTATTAACCTAGGTCAAGAGTACGCTATGGCAATAAATAATAAGTTGGGATAGGTCAAGAGTACGCTGGAATAAATAATTATTAAAAGTAACCTAAATGAATAAGGCTATATTAAATTATCGAGTTTATTATAGTTTAAAGTAACGATTAATATATTATCTAAAATAAAAGATAAGCATTTGAAATGGACAAAGCACCAAAACTATTGAAACTGTTGAAATAAATTAATTGGATTAATTAATTGACAAACAATAAAAGCGTTGCATCAGAAAATAATCGTAAATTACTTAAAGAAAAACTGTTATAAACCTAGAATAATTTAATGATATATCAGAAACTATCTAAAATTACATAAAAACAAGTGAATATTTGTAAAAGGGCATTTGATTAGTAGATAAAAGTTAATGAAAACAATTGGAAATTGAACAGAATATTTGCAACCGTTACTCTGTGGCAAACCATATTTAAACAGAATTGAAAATTATTTTCAAAAAAAGAGTTGACACTGATAAAGATTAGTAAAATAAATATCTACAGTCACAAAAATTCTGGATTAGAAAGAATTATTGCCGTTATAAAGTTTTTATCACGCCAATAGCTGGCTTCTCAAGAATAAAAATGTATTATAAATTGCTTGATTATTATATCTGTTTTTACACTCCATTAACTACCTAACCAAATTCAAATTTGGGAAAACTAGGATAGAGGAGGGGCGGCCCTGTCAGATCCGCACACGGGCGCTGTAGCGGCTGCTGAGAAACCTTGCTAATCAAGTATCTGCGACATTATTAAAAGTGCCTTATCATTCCCTTATTGAAGCACATCTTCAGCCATAAGACACAGGATTAAAAATAATAGCAGGCATTAGTTATAAAGCAAACTGTAAACCATTTTTTTAATTTTAGTATCTTGACAATACCATGTACCATATATTTATTTATGAGAGCCTATGTTATATAAAAAACATTTGTCTGATTATAATACACATGAACACCATAGATCTTAAAGTAAATCCTACATGATCTTAGTAAGTAAAACATGCCCTTCATATTACGGCATTAAATTCTTAAATAAATTACCTAATTCAACTAAGAACATATCACTTGCTAAGTTTAAACAAGCTGTTAAAAAATTCCTGTCTCAAAATGTATTCTATTGATTGGAGGAATTCTGGAACAGTAACATTTAATTTTATTCTATTGGCAATACAATAACAAGATGTAAGTAATACACAACAGACTAATCAATCACCTAAATAAATACAACATCATCAATAAACAGCAATATGCATTTCATAAACTAACAGGCACAACATCAGCTACTCACGAATTTATTAATAACATCAAAGAGAAATTAGACAAGAAAGAACCGACCGTAGCCATTTTTGTCGATATGAAAAAAAAGCATTTGATACGATCTCAAAAAAAAAAAAACTAATAAAACAACGAACACCAACTGAAAAAAAAGATACTATTTAGTAAGCGTTTTTATTACTTTCCCTATATGAAATATAGGGGAAGTATTGTGATCGTGATTTTTTTTTGAAAAATTTTTTTTGCGGAAATATCCGTTTTGAGGTCCCCTGAGTCCATTACACTAATTTCTGGAAAAAAAAATTTTGTGTCTGTGTGTGTGTCTGTCTGTCTGTCTGTCTGTCTGTCTGTCTGTCTGTCTGTCCGTGGGTGCTGTATCTCAAAAACGACTGATCCGATTGAGACGAAACTTTAAACGTAAGGTTTTATCGTTAAAAACTGGAACTGAAAAGCTTTTGGTAAACATTCATAAACCGGAAGTGGGTGTTTACTCGAGGCGTTTTTTGTTTTTTTCCGATATTTTTTTTAATATGAAAAATATTACAAAACTTTTCAAACAAAAGTTAAAGATAATGAGAAACTGGACAAATTTTGTTAAAATATATTTTTCATAAAATTCTTAACTTTCGAGAAAAAAAATAAAAATTGAAATTTTTGACATTTTTTGCCAATTACTAATAAACTATTGAAGCAACATGAAAGTTATATAACAAATAATTGTAGAGAATTCCAAATTGAATAAATTATTAAGAATAACCTTTTTTCATAAACCGCATAGTTTTCGAGTAAAATATAGGGAAAGTACTATGATGGCCACATCACCATTTTTTGTATTTAAAATGAATTTTATAATAAAGCTGTACTGAAGAGAGCGAAAGTTCGAAACACGTGTCTGCAGATGATTATAAACTTGATTTTTAATTGTTTTGCTAATTTAATTTAATGAAATCAGTTTAAATTCATTTGTTGTTCATAATTTTTCATGTTATAGTTAACAATCTGGAGTACATTTTATCATTTATTAGTAAATTCAGCAGAAATAATTTCATTCAAATCAGTGTTGCTTTGATAGCTGTACTATTTGTAACACGCAAATTAATTTTGTATAATTAAATGTCTGTCGAGGTATTAGAGAAGTAGTTGCTTCAAAATTAATTTGTTTTGTAGTAAGACTCAATGTTGTAAATTCACGAAATTAAATTAATAAATACCATTTAACAAGAGACACTTCAATTGTTAATAAAACAAAAGTAAATAAATTGATTCAGTAGTCGTCGTAAAGCAGTGGTCGAAAGATGGAAAAGCAAACCGAGGAATATCGCTATTTTTTACTGATTTACTTCAGAAAAGGGAAGCAAAAAGTTATTAGCTGAATACGGTAAAGATTGCTTAACAGAACGCCAGTGCCAGAATTGGTTTACCAAATTCCATTCCGGTAATTTCAATGCCAAAGATACGCCACGTTCAGGAAGGCCAGTTGAAGCCGAAGACGATAAAATAAAGGCATCAATCGAAACAAACCGCCGTTATAAACTCGAGTGGTCGCAAAAATATTAAACATTTATCAAACGACTATGGAAAGACATTTGCACATAGTATTTTTTCAAGTAAAAAACAAAACATTTACTAGTTTTAATTCAATATCGATTTTTTTAAATGTATATGGTTGCATGTTCAAACGTAACTCGTTACTGTCTCAAAGGTAAAATAAAATCTAGCCGAACAGGGGTAGTTAAAAGCTTTAAAAAATTTTCACTACAAAATCACGAATTAACTTTACATACACATTTTTCCACGTAAATGACTACGGATTTCCTAGTTAAAAACGGGTTTCAGTTTAAGCCCCTGGTAAAATAACGCGTCCACGATCATTAGACGAGCGAGAAAAAAACCACACACACATACACACACACAACAACGAAAGTTAACTCGGAAATGCGGGATGGATGTAGTACATACCGACAAAGTTGGGACGCTTAATTAAACATTTGGTAAAATTAATAACCTACATGTAACGTATTAAAGCGAACAGAAAAAAGTTGGCGCGCACGGATTCATAAAAATAATTAACGGAAGATAAAAGGCGGGAATAATAAAGCAACAGAGAGAGGCTTTGCTGCTCTCTCGAAAAATATGGATGCGGGCGGAAAATGCTACGGGGGCGGCGGCTGGCGGGGAAAAAAAGTGTACGGCATCGCGCACGGCCAGTCACGCGAAAATCTACTAAACATGTTCAGATGAACAAATTACATTAGCCACTCGGCTAATCCCGCCCATTTCCCATTAACCAAAAAGCTTTTATTAACAAAACAGAAAAAAATAATAATAATAACAAGTTTGCATTTTATAAGAGAAGGGGATCGAACCGGATGGAAATGTAACAACGCACTTCTCGCCTCTCTTTTTGTTTTCAGCACGCACGTGTGGATAATCTTCGAGAGGATAATTAAAATTTCACGTAACGAGATTACTTTTTTTAAAAGGCCGCGGTTAAAAGCGTCAGTTTTATTCGTAAATCCCAAGCTGTTTACATTGTCGTCTGTAAATTAATTAAATACAATATTCCCATGTTTTTGTTTTAAATATTTTTATTACACTCTATGCTTTGCATCTAATGAAGTGTTAATTTCCACATTTGCTGCTAAAATCTCGCAATTTTGAAGTAAAATTTCTGACAAATTGAGATAATATTAAAAATGTCAGAAAATTCAACAATCCTAGCAGAAAATTCGCAATTGGGTTAAGGAATTATTAGAAATTTCTAAATTGCTTTAAAATTCTAGGATCAAAAAAGAAAATTCTTTTGTGGTTTAGGAAACAAATTGCTGAAAAATTCTAGAATCATAGAAGAGAATTTCGTAATTTAGAAAAGAAATTCCCCAAAAATCTAACATGTGGAAGAAATGTCGCTGAAAATTTCTGGAAATCTGGATGAAATATTATTGACAAAATCTAGAATTATCAGATAAGAAATCAAGCAATATAAAAGGAAGATTTCTGAAAAATTTTGATAAAATATAAAAGAGGTTCGATAATTCTTGTCCGATAAGAAATTGCCATCGAGTAAAATTATTGCAATTTATACGCATTTTTGTTCTTCTTGTTATCTTAAAAATAATGAAGAAAAGTTTCTAATTATTATAATCAAGTTTTAATCATCCTCACGTTACTCAATTAATACAAATTTTTGTTCAAGATTATATTAAAATTTTTTAGTAAATTCTATCGGAATTCCTCAGCAATTTTCTTACAAATTACCAAAATTTCCAGATATCTAGAATGTCAAGATTTTACAGAAATTTCCCTTCTATGTTGCAAACATTTTCTTCCAAAATATTAGAATTGGTCAATAAATTTTATGTCAGATGTCAGAAATGTTTAAATATTTTCTTTGTTTCATTCTATCGGAATATTACAATAATATATCTTCAATTTTTTTCAACAATTTCTTTTTCGAAACTTATAGCAATTTCTCGTCTATATTTCTACAATTTTTTTCTTCTAGATGTTTATCAATTTAAAAAAAATTGATAAACTGTAAAGAATAGAATACTAACAAAAAGTTAAAATTTTTCTTCTAAATAACGAATTTTTTTAAATGACTTTTCAGCAAATTTTTCTTTTTTAATATGTCTAGAAATTTCTCTTCCTAATTCCGAGAAACTTCTCCAAAGATTCCGAGAAGCGTCTTCAAAATTTTGAGCTTTAAAATGTTCCAACATTTTTCGTTTGTTCCAGAAATTTCTTTTTCGAGGTATGAACATTTTATTCAAAAATTTTCTATTTTTTTTAGATTTATAGAATTTTCTAACGTTTATTTTGACTGTGACGGAATTTCCCTTCTAGAAATTTTAACCAATATTGCTTTTAGATGATCAAATTCTTACCAGTTTCGTTATTCTATTTTATCGAATATCTCTAACTAATTAAGAGAATTTTCTTTGATTATTTTTAATTTTTTTTGGCAATATTTCTTCTAGATTTCCAGAAATTTCCAACAATTATTTTCTCAATTGTGAGAATCTTCTTCAAGGGTTGTAGAATTCTAGACCATTTTTTCAGATTACTAGAATTTTCCAACATGTGTTTTATTGGATAAAAATATTTCTTCTAAATTGCAACAATATTCATCGAGAATTCTAGAAATGGCCAGAAATTTTTTAACTAGATTTCGAAAAATTGCCAGTATTATTCCTTTTAATTTTATAATTAAAAAATATATTTTCTTCCATCCAAATTTCATTCAAGAAATTCTTTTCCAAATTTCCAATTTTGCGGTAAATTCTTTTTTCAATTGTAAGAATTTTTTCCGAGGACTGAAGAATTTTATTGCATTCTTATTAGATTTCTAGAATTTTTTAAACATTTTTTATTGTGTTCTAGAATTTTAAATTCTAAGAAAGAATTCTAGAATCATAGAAGAAAGTTCTTTTGAGATTTAGAAGGCACATTTCTGAAAAATTCTAGAATCATAGAAGAAAATTTTCGTAATTTATAAAAGAAAACCCCCAAAAATTCTGACATGTGCAAGAAATAATCCTGAAAGTTCTGGAAATCTAGATGAAATATTATTGACAAAAAAGAAAAATAGAAAAGAGTATTTTTATATGTCAAGTAAAATATAAAGTTTTTATGCCAATAAAGGTATATTTTAGAAGAAAAATTAGTTGAAACATTTTAGAATCATTGAAGAAAAGTTTCGTAATTTAGAGAAATTTCTATCTGAATGAAAAATTGCTGAAATTTTCTAAAAATCTAAATAAAGTTCGCTCACAATTGTTAAAATTCTCAATGAAATTAGAAGAAACATTTCTGCTTTTTGTTTGCACTTTTGACATTTCTAACGCTTTCCTAATTAAATTATATACTGTTTTTTCAGCTTATTTTCATTTCATGAAACAAAATTAGCCTTTTATATAGAAAAATTCTCAATCTTGAAGAAAATTTTCGATATATAAAATATATTCTAGAATTCTAAAATTTTTAGAAGTATAGAAGAAACGTTCCCAAAATCCATATCTGGATGAAACACTGCTGAAACATTCTAAAATTCTAGATAAAGTTCGCTCACAATTTTTAGAATTCTCAATGAAATTAGAAGAAACATTTCTCCATTTTTTTAACAATTCTAACGCATTTCTAATTAATTTGTATTCAGTTTCTTCAGCTTGTTTTCTTTTCATGAAACTAAATTAGCCTTTCATATAGAAAAATTCTCATTCTTAAGGAAAATTTTGGTTAGATAAAAAATATTCTAGAATTCTAAAATTTTTAGAAGTATAGAAGAAACGTTCCTAAAAATTTGGAAGAGAAATTTTTAGGAAAATCTGATAGAATAATAAAACAAAAACGGAGTGTTCCAAATCTGCTAAAATCGAAAAATTGTTTGATAATCCTATAATCTTCGATGAAAATTTTCACAATATTGTAGAAAAACTTCTGCAGAATTCCAATACAATATAAACATATTGAAAACTTATATAAATCTAGAAAAAATGTTATAAAAGTCTACAATTTTCAAAGAAGTTTCTTAAAATTAGAAAGTAAAATTGTTGGAAATTTCTATGAGAGTTTACAAAATGTTTGAATAAAATGTGTAAAATTGTTGGAAATTTTTAGAAGTATATAAAATGTTCGTTATTTGGAAATATGAAAATTCTTCGAAATAACTGATAGAACAAAACAAGAAATATTAAAATTTGTATTAACCGAGACGAAAAAATGCTAACAAATTTTTGGAAAATTTTAACTATAAAAACTGTTTAAAAAGTTCTAGAAATATAAAAACAATGTTAAAAAAATCTTTAGCTTTCGGAAAAAATTCTCACAATTAAGAAAATAAATTTCTAGAAAAAAAATAAGTCTATATTTATAAGGAATATTGCTGAGAATTTTTCGAAATTTCGTTAAAAAATTGCTGACCATTTCTAGAATTTTCTAAAATGCAATTTAGAAGAAACTTTTGAAGTAATCAAAAGCTATGTTAAAAAATTCCAGAAAAAATGGTCTGCAATTCTACAAACCTTGAAGAAGATTCTTGTAATTGTGATAGTAAATTGAAAATTTCTGGAAATCTACAAAAAATATTGCTAAAAAAATTTTAAATCATCAAGAAATCAAGAAAATTCTCGCAATTAATTAGAGAAATTGGATATAATGGAAAAACTTTAAATATCTAGAAGAAATATTGCTCTTTTTTTTAATCTGAAAAATTCTACAATTTTGTACGAAATTTTGATTAATTCCGAAACCCTTTTAGATATTCTCACAGAATAATTTCGAGAAGATTCCAATAAAATGAAAGACAAAACGTTTTTAGATAGTATTGGCAATTGGGATTAGAAATTGCTTAAACTTTTTAGAGATCTAGAGTAAAAGTTGCTGAAAAACTAGATCGAAGAATATTCTTACAATTTGGAAAAGAAATTTATGGAAAAATACGACAGAAAATATTGGAAAATTTCCAGAAATTTTGAGCAATTTCTCTTCCCAATTGCTAAAATTATCTACAAACGTTTTTTTCTTTCATTTTATTGGAATCTTCTCGAAATTATTCTGTGAGAATATTCTAAAAGGGTTTCAGAGCCAATCAACATTTCTTCCAAAATTGTAGAGGTTTTCAGATAAAAAAAAAGAAGCAATATTTCTTTTAGATGTTTAAACTTTTTCCAGTTTCCTTGTTCTATTATATCCAATTTCTCTAATTAATTGCGAGAATTTTCTTTGATAATTTTAATTTTTTTAGCAACATTTTTTCTAGATTTCGAGAAATTTTCAATTTATTATCTCAATTGCGAGAATCTTCTTCAAGGGTTGTAGAATTCTAGACCTTGTTTTTAGATTTCTGGAATTTTTTAACATAGCTTTTTTGCTTCAAAAACTTTCTTTTATATTGCAAGAATATTAATTTTTGAAAATTCTAGAAATGGTCAGCAATTTCTTAACTAGATTTCGAGAAATTCTCAGCAATATTCCTTAAAATTCTAGACTTTTAGATCTAGATTCTAGATTTTTTAGAAATTTATTTTCTTAATTGTAAGAATTTTTTTTCGAGGACTAAAGAATTTTATACACCATTATTTTTCGATTTCTAGTATTTTTAACAGTTTTTATAGTTAAAATTTGCTCTGTTCTAACAGTTATTTTGAAGATTTTTTTCCAAATAACGAACATTTTATTGAAACATTTTGTAAACTTCTAGAAATTTCCAATTTCAAAAAACTTCTTTGAAAATTGTAGACTTTTATAACATTTTTTTTTATTTCTATAAATTTTCAATATGCTTATATTGTATTGGAATTTTTCAGAATTAATTTAGAGAATGTTCTTTGATTATAAAATATATAAGTCCTTTACGTTGTAGAAAATTCACTAATAAATATAAAAAACACGAAAATATTTTTTTACGAAATATTTCCGTGTTTTTTCTGTTCTTTGATTATTTAAAAAAATAGCAATATTTCTTCTAGATTTCCAAAAATTTTCAAATTATAATATCAATTTGCAAGAATCTTCTTCAAGGTTTGTAGAATTGTAAACCATTTTTTCTGGAATTTTTTAACATAGCTTTTGATTGCTTCAAAAACTTTCTTCTAAATTGCAAGAATATTAATTTTAGAAAATTCTAGAAATGGTCAGCAATTTCTTAACTAGATTTCGAGAAATTCTCAGCAATATTCCTTAAAATTCTAGACTTTTAGATCTAGATTCTAGATTTTCTAGAAATTTATTTTCTTTATTGTAAGAATTTTTTTTCGAGGACTTTTTACCATTATTTTTAGACTTCTAGTATTTTTAAACAGTTTTTATAGTTAAAATTTAAACAGTTATTTTGAAGATTTTTTTCCAAATAACGAACATTTTATTGAAACATTTTGTAAACTTCTAGAAATTTCCAACAATTTTACTTTCTAATTTCAAAAAACTTCTTTGAAAATTGTAGACTTTTATAACATTTTTTTTTATTTCTATAAGTTTTCAATATGTTTATATTGTATTGGAATTTTTCAGAAGTTTTTCTTCAATATTGCAAAAATTTTTATCAAAGATTATAGAATTTACAAGCACTTTTTGTTTAGATTTGAATCCATTTCTAACACTCCGTTTTTGTTTTATTATTCTATCAGATTTTCCTAGAAATTTCTCTTCCAAATTTTTAACCTTTTAGAATTTTTTAATTTTAGAATTTTAGAATATTTTTTATCTATCCAAAATTTTCCTTAAGATTGAGAATTTTTCTATATAAAAGGCTAATTTATTTTCATGAAATGAAAATAGTATACAATTTCATTAGGAAAGCGTTAGAATTGTCAAAAGTGCAAAAAAAAAATGTAGAAATGTTTCTTCTAATTTCATTGAGAATGTGTGAAGTGAGCGAAAGTTCGCTCGCTCACAATTGTTAGAATCTACAGTTTTAGAAAGTTTCAGCAGTTTTTTATCGAGATATTAAAGAATTTTTTTAGCATTATTTTTAGATTTCTAGACATTTTCACACAGTTTTTATAGTTAAAATTTTTCAAAAAATTAGCTCAACAAATAGTATACAAATTAATTAGAAATGCTTTAGAATTGTCAAAAAATGGAGAAATGTTTCTTCTAATTTCATTGAGAATACTAAAAATTGTGAGCGAACTTTATCTAGATTTTTAGAATGTTTCAGCAGTTTTTCATCCAGGTATGGATTTTAGGAACGTTTCTTCTATACTTCTAAAAATTTTAGAATTCTAGAATATATTTTATCTATCCAAAATTTTCTTCAAGATTGAGAATTTTTCTATATAAAAGGCTAATTTTGTTTCATGAAATGAAAACAAGCTGAAAAAACTGAATACAAATTAATTAGAAATGCATTAGAATTGTCAAAAAATGGAGAAATGTTTCTTCTAATTTCATTGAGAATTCTAAAAATTGTGAGCGAACTTTATCTAGATTTTTAGAATGTTTCAGCAGTTTTTCATCCAGATATGGATTTTAGGAACGTTTCTTCTATACTTCTAAAAATTTTAGAATTCTAGAATATATTTTATCTATCCAAAATTTTCTTCAAGATTGAGAATTTTTCTATATAAAAGGCTAATTTTGTTTCATGAAATGAAAATAAACTGAAAAAACAGTATACAATTTAATTAGGAAAGCGTTAGAAATTTCAAAAGTGCAAACAGAAAGCAGAAATGTTTCTTCTAATTTCATTGAGAATTCTAACAATTGTGAGCGAATTTTATCTAGATTTTTAGAAAATTTTAGCAATTTTTCATTCAGATGGAAATTTCTCTAAATTACGAAATTTTCCTTCAATGATTCTAGAATTTTTCAACTATTTTTTCTTCTAAAATATACCTTTATTGGCATAAAAACTTCAAAATATAAAAACAAAAAAAATTATATTTTACTTGACATATAAAAATACTCTTTTCTTTTTTGTCAACAATATTTCATCTAGATTTCCAGAACTTTCAGGATTATTTCTTGCACATGTCAGAATTTTTGGGGGTTTTCTTTTTAAATTACGAAAATTTTCTTCTATGATTCTAGAATTTTTCAGAAATGTGCCTTCTAAATCTCAAAAGAACTTACTTCTATGATTCTAGAATTCTTTCTTAGAATTTAAAATTCTAGAACACAATAAAAAATGTTTAAAATATTCTAGAAATCTAATAAGAATGCAATCAAATTCTTCAGTCCTCGGAAAAAAATTTTACAATTGAAAAAAAATTTACCGCAAAATTGGAAATTTGTAAAAGAATATCTTGAATGAAATTTGGATGGAAGAAAATATATTTTTTAATTATAAAATTAAAAGGAATATTTCTGAAAATTTCTCGAAATCTAATTGAAAAATTGCTGACCATTTCTAAAATTTTCGATGAAAATTGTTTCAGTTTAGAAGAAACATTTTTATACAATAAAAACATATGTTGGAAAATTTTAGGAATCTGAAAGAAAAGGTCTAGAACTCCACAACCCTTGAAGAAGATTCTCACAATTGAGAAAATAATTGTTGGAAATTATTGGAAATCTAGAAGAAATATTGCCAATAAATTTTAAAATCATCAAAGAAAATTCTCGTAATTAGTTAGAGATATTCGATACAATAGAATAACGAAACTGGTAAGAGTTTGATCATCTAAAAGCAAAATTGGTTAAAATTTCTAGAAGTGAAATTCCTACATAGTCAAAATAAACGAGAAAATTTTTAAAAAAACTTTTAAAGATAAAAAATTAGGAAATTTTTGAATAAAATTTTCATACCTCTGAAAAGAAATTTCTGGAACACACAAAAAATGTTGGAAATTTTTAAGCGAAATTGTTAAAATTTTCCAGAATCAAGAATTTATCGTATACGAACATTGTCATCAAATTTTAGAATTCTCAATAAAAATTGTCGCTAGATTTAAAAGAAATATTTGTTAAATTGCGATAGAATATAATAAAATGCCTAAAAACTCTAAAATTTAGCTCAAAATTCTATAATCCTTGAAGACGTTTCGGAATTCTGTAAAAACCTCTAAAAATGTTCTAAAATTCTATAATCCTCGAAGAAGTTTTTTGGAATTAGGAAGAGAAATTTCTAGACATATTAAAGAAGAAAAATTTGCTAAAAAGTCATTAAAAAAACTTCGTAATTTTGAAGAAAAATTACTGAAGAAAATGTTGTTTTATTCTTAGGACTGAAAGATAAAATCTAAGCATAAATTAAAAATTCCAGATACAAATTCTCTCAATTTAGAATTTACTTTCTCACTTTTAACATTTTTAACTGTTCTCTAAAACTAATTGTATACCGTTTCTTTCAGCTATTTTTTAACTAGTTAATTTTAAGTTTTTGGTAATTTTAATAAAAATTTGGATGAAAATTTTATGAAAAATCTAATTATAAAATTGCTGACTAATTCTAGAATTCCCAATGAAAATTCACTTAAAATAGCTTCCCATTTATTTTCTGGATAATTATAATACATTCAAAAATCTATAAAGGAACATTTGAAAATGTTTAGAAATTTCTAAAATCATTGAAGTAATTTTTTTTTTGAAAAATTTCAATAGAATAAAGCAAAACAAAATGTTAAAACCCACGAAGAAAAATTTCGTAATTTGAATGACAAAAAGCCTCAAAAAGTTGGATTAAAATTGTAAGAAAAATCTAATTATAAAATTGCCGACCAATTCTAGAATTCGCAATAAAAAATCACGTAATATAGCTTCCCTTTTATTTCCTGGATAATCACAATACAATAAAAATATTATGAGTAAAAATTAGAAATTTTTTCTAAAAAACATAAAGATCATTTTATTTTGAAAAAATCCAATGGAACAAAACACAAAAAATATTAGAAAATAAAGAACATTTTCAAGAAAAGTTGGAAAAAAATCGTGCTTACCTTTTATTTTCTGTAAGATTACACTACAATTAAAAATCTATAAATCAGTAAAAAAAATTAGAAATCTAAAAGAAAATTTCTAAATAATTAATCATCGAAAAAAGATTTCGTAATTTTAAAGAGAAATTAAAAATATCTGATTGAAGTAAACAAAAAGTGTTTAACAATGCAGAACTTCTTGAAGAAAAGTTGGTTAAGATTCGTAGAAATCAAGACAATAATTGCTGACAAATTATAAAGTTTTCATTAAAAAATCGAAAAAACGGAAAATTCAGATATACACCACCCCCCAACACTTTAACGTCGCCGAAAGGTCAGCCCTACCTACCCTTACCAAACTAAGACATCCTATCAACCCCCTACACAATCCTTCTAATGCTCTCCTTTACGAAACCACACAAGTCATCCCAATATCCTAACGTATATTTAGCCTTAGTATGAAATTTGCCAAAAATTTCTTTAATGTAACCCTCCTCAATAAATTCTGTACCCCCCGAAACCCCAATATCCCCCCAAACACAAACATGCATCAATCACTCTTCAACAACTCATTAGCTCGTATCATCCGAACAGTTAAGCTACACAGCCATTTTTCATTATTTTACATAAATCAGTTAAGACATTGCAGAAAGACCGAAGGTCGATAGCCCAAACGGACGGACTAACCCTTATTTTAAATTAAAATGTATTTGTTCTAAATGTATTTTTGTTTGTCCAAATAAAGATGTTGTTCTCTCTCTCAGATATAAAAACGTTATCTAAAATTTTAAAACCTACAAAGAAGATTCTCGCAATTGAGTAGAGAAATTGTTGGAAATTATTGTAAGAACGTACGAAAATTTGTAGAAAATTCGGATGCAATAAGGAAAAAATATTAGAAATGGAAAAAATGCTTTCAAATTCTACAATCCTCGAAGAAATTTCTCCTACCTTTAAGTTTAGATTTAAGATATTTATTATTTTTTTATGATGGATGCTTCTAATTTAATATTCTTATTATTATTATAACTTACACACTAATGTAAATATTCTGGTTGGAAACAAACAAACTGTAAACTTTATAATTGAAAGAGAAATGCTTGGAAATTTTTAGAAATTTCGGCGATTGTTGATAATTTTTTTTTCTCTTTTCCAATATATATATATATATATTTTTATTTTTTATCTTATTTTATGTACATTCATGGGTTAGTCAACAGTAAAGAAATCACAATTCAATTTCAAAAATCTCTGAAATTGTCGGAGAAATAATTTCTGCAAGATATATTTTTGGAAATTTCTGTAAATTTCGAAGAACAATTTCTGAAACATTCTAGTCATTAAATTGCTGAGAAATTATAGAATTTTTGATAAAAGTTTCCACACAGCTCTACCAAAAAAATCCAATACATTAAAAAATCTTTAAATCTGGAGAAAAATTGGAACAGATTTTTTATTTTTTTTTCTCTGTTGATAATATCGAGATTTTTAAAAGAAAAATTGCTAAATAATTTTGAAAACATCAATGATAAACCACAGAATTTGTAAGAAAAATTACTGAATCATAAAATTGCTGACAAATTATAGAATTCTCGGTCAAAGTTTTAAAAACACTTCGATATATTAAAAAATCTATAAATCTGCGGAAAAAGTGGGAAAAGTTTTTTTATTCTTTTCTCTGTTGATAATTTTTAGATTTTTTAAAGATAAATTGGTAAATAGTTTTGATAACATCAATGATAATCTTCACAATTTGGAAGAGAAATTACTAAAAAATTGATAAGAACCTGGATCAAAATAATTGCCAAATATTAGAATAGAAATTTCAGAACAATTTCTAGAACATTCCTATATATTAAGAAAAAAAAACGTTTGAAATTAGAAGTTTAATTAAACACTTGGTTTTATTTCACTATATACTAAAATAACAAAACCAAGTGTTTAATTAAGCTTCTAATTACCATAAAAATGTTTCAGTGAGAAATTAATTTATCGTATAAGTTGGAAATGTCTGAAAATCTGAAATATGGTCTAAATTTCTATATTTTTCAAAAAAATCTGGCAAGTAGAAAGAGAATTTGTTAATAATTCGTGGAAATCTAGTAGAAAATTTTCATATTTTGAGTAAGAAATTCCTATAAAATAGAAATTGAGCTGCATTTGTTTTTTTTTATTAAATATTTTAATAAATTACTTTATTATAAAAAAGTCAATTAACTTCCTAATTAAAATTTTGTTGTAGGTTCATACAGAGAAATCATTGAAGAAAATTTGAATTTAAATCCTCGATATTCATTTAGAAACACCCGGTGTATTGTTATCGTTAAACTTATATTTTATAAAAGGCCATCTTTAAGATCAAGAAGTTAATGAAAAAATTGCGATTTTTTTTATATTATTTCTATATTCTTAATCAAGTAGATCAAAGATTAGTGATTTTTTTTTTTAATTCAATTACACATTTCTTAAAGATATTTAAAAAGCTAGTTTAATTTTATCTATTTTATAACAACGTTCATATTTTATTTCCAACCAAATGTTAATAATTCAGTGGTTATTATATGTTTTATGTATTAATACTAAATAAAAACATTTATTCAAACTGAAGATAGAATTTATTATTAATACAATTATTAAGCGTGAAAATCAACGCGACAAAATTGACAATTTACAACATTTCCTCCTACCACAAATTCACCCACCCCCAGCAGTCGCTTTTAAACACCAGCCCCCACGAGACGTCCGTGACGGACTAAGCTTTTTAATTACAGCGCTATAATAAAGCTCCTTTCTGTTAATTATTTAAAAGTGTTTTCCAGCACGAAGTGCCCGTATTTTATTTTTTTAATTCGCCCAGCACGTAAACGGGGACTACGCATTTATTAAATATGTATTTATTTTGCTTTTTTAATTGGGCCCTTGTTGATTCCCGTACCCGTTTTCCTCCCCCTCCCCCGCGCTTCCTACCTGTACGTGCGCGCATGAAACTTAAAACGTTATTGTATTAACAATAAAAGCTTATATTGTTGTTTTTGCTCTGTGCATGTTCGTTTTACCGGCGTTTTTTTTTTTTTTGTTAATTTTTTCGAGGAAAAAAATTGACGGGAGAGCGCGCGAGGGAAACCCTCCACCCTTTCAATTTTAATTCAGCCAGTTATTAATAATGCAAAATGATTTGGAGCTTTCCTAGGATTTCGCGCGTTCGAATGGAAAAATCCATGAAACAATTTCATTGTTTAACGGGTCTGAATAATAGACGATTTTGTGGATTACGGATTTTCGGCTTGATAAAATATTAGTCGTCGGTTCTGGTTTGATTAATGTTAGGGTTTTTGAAATAAAACATTTTTTTTTCTATATGTAAGTATAAAACTTTATATAATTAAATATAGAGAAATCATTACATTTACCCAAAGTCTATGAACTGTGCTTTGTGATGAGGTCTAAAATAGATAAAACACGGTCTATAGTTGTTATTAAAAGGATAATTTTTTAAATTTATTATTGTATAATTAATAAGAAAAATCAAAAATAATAAATACGCCCTTTTTTTGTGCTATACGTGATATTATTCAGACATCAATTATAAGCAGCATGAAAATGAATAATTAACGGGATTAACTGTAATTTTTATGAAAGCTGAAGTGTTCGCATGGCCGGCGGTAATTTCCTACGGACACTTTCAAATATCACATAGAGTTTCCGCTAACTAAACCATTATCGCGGTATGTCACGCGATCCGTTAATTCTTCCGTTGTCCGACAAAACGTTAATTTGCCTTAAATGCACGCGATTGGACGCATAAGCTTTCTATCTAATGGAATCATCATACTGTAACACAACCCAATCATGGAATGCTTTAGATATTAAGCATTCCTCAAATTACCCGCGCCGGCCATAAGGGTTCATCCCTGATAGGTTATCGACCTCTCTCTTCTGAAAGTTGCCCCTTTTAAAGGTGTAGTCGTTTGAGGTTTCATCGGCTTTTGTTTCATAACGTTGATGTAATAGTCACCTATATTTAAAACCTCGTTTTATTTTTTTTGTTAAGAATATGTGTTTTCTACTACTTTTTCTAACGTAAAAATGTTAGAACAATTGGAACCAAGTTAATTTAAATTACAGTTAACAATTCAAATTTTAGTAAAATATTATTGTATACTTCAGATTAGTTCTACCTATGTTTTAATAACAAATACCTTCTTTCATAATAATAAAAGTAAGAAAAGCACAGGTGATCGTAAAAAAAAATGTTACTACTCAACTAATTAATCGAAATAAATTTGCTTTTATAATGTAATTCAGTCTTACACTGAATTGAAAAATTGAAAAATTCACTAATATTATTTGTGGTTGAAACATAGTGAATTTTTCAATTCAGTGTAAGTATGATTTACCACGTAGTTATGGTCGCAACCTTTCTCTTTACTAATTCAGTCTTAGTCCCTTTAATCTATACACCCAGTTAAAGTCTGTTCGTTGGATCTTTCGTCGTACGTCACAAACTATCGCTTCAAAAAACGACGAAAGTTTTACAGTGCGTTTTTTCTCTAACGCATTTGGTTTACTTTATCAGACTAGTTATGTCACCACCTCTAATCTACCCTTTATAATAATAAATGCTTAGGTGTCAGCTCCCAGAACGCTGATGCAGAATCTCCAGCTCCGCGATTCATATTAATGTTAAGTTAGTCTAGACTTGTTCCTCAACCCGTGCACACGTATAATCATTGTATTAATTAATTGTTATTAATAATTATAATTAAAATAAATCTTTTTAAAAACGTATTTCGATTAACACGAAATATAAATGGCGCAGTCGTGCGGATAGTACAGTTCGTAAAATCGTGAATCAATCAATAATTACGGGCTTGGAATTTTAATTCCTTCGGTACTATCAAGAAGAACCATTCAATGAAGAAGAAGTTCAACTTCCAATCAATAAATACAACAATTACCGAATCCAAGCGAATCCGAGAAGAATTTGAGAAGAAAACGAGACTCCCGAGGTTCACATTCGGCATCGCAAGAAAATTCCGTCACGGACAATTCGAGCCGGTAACCGAGAGAAATGCAAATCAGCGTTGCGATAACGTGGTGAGATTCTTTTGTTCATGTCAGACTCTCCTTATCCCCTTACTTCCTCCTGCGAAACTAACCGGGATCTGGAATTACAATTAACAGAAATATTCAATAAACTTACGTTAGATACAACTCAAAATAAAAATATAAAAAGTAAATTAACAATTAATAAAGTTAATAATCCAATTCAAATTTTAAATAATATGGCAGTAGTACCAGTTCTAGATATGAAAACCCTATCAATTATCCCAAATTTCGATGGGAACCCCAATAAATTGCATAGATTTATTAATGCATCCGAATCAGTACTTACTCACTACTTCGATGCACAAAACGTGAACAACTTCCAAAATACGTTGTTGTTAAATGGTATTTTAAATAAACTAGAAGGTAGAGCGGAAGAAATTATTGCTATTAACAATTCCAATAATTGGAATGATATAAAAAATGCACTTTTACAAAATTTTGGTGATCAAAGAGACGAAAATTGTTTAAATCAGGATTTAGTTAATTTAAAACAAAAACCGAACGAAACACCATATCAATTTCATGAAAATGTTATCCATATTCTTAATACAATTTGTAATTACATAGATTTACATTGCTTAGCCGCAGAAAAACCAATTAAGCGCGAATTTTTCAAGAAACAAGCGTTGAAAACATTCTTAGCAGGTCTTAGAGAACCTTTAGGTCCGATAATACGAGCCATGCGACCAGATTCACTTGAACAAGCTATACAATTCATTACAGAAGAAGAAAATATTAAATACTATCAAAAAACTAATCAACATAATGTTCCTATAAAAAGAACAACTCCCAATTTTCATTTGCAACAACCCCAAAGATATCAACAATTACCTGCACAACAACAATTTGCAAAGCAACAATTTGCACAATATAGACCACACCAATATAATAATACAAATCAATTTCCTAATAAACCAATTAATTTACAACAAAATTATAATCAACAAGTACGAAAATTTCCAACAAACTCACAAGTATTTGGTAGACCCCAAAACGTTTGGAAATCAAACCCAAACAACCCACAACCCAGACCTACACCAATGAGTGTAACCACGAAAGGTAATTCATAATTTCGTAGAAACCCCGTAAATAACTATTTTCAAAATAACGGCGGAAAACCAAAATACATTGCCGAAGAACTTTTCAATACCGAAATAAACGATCAGACTAATTCACAAGGAAATATCGAAGAATCCCAATTTGATGAAAATTTTCACGAGGTTCAGAATCTCGACGAAACAACTTAATCAATATTGAAAATCATTTATCCACTAATAAAAAAGAATTACCCTACATCCAAATTTCTAATCCCCCTTTAAAATTATTAATCGACACTGGATCTACAAAATCCTTTATAAACCCAGAAATTGCTTCTAAAAACTACAAAAATAATATTTTTTATGAACCATTCACTGTATCCACAGTTTTCCAATCATCAACACACGATCATTGTGCGGAAATTCCAGCTTTTAAAGAATTTAAAGAAAATATAAATCTCAAATTTTATCTTTTCAAGTTTCATACAGTTTATGATGGACTCATAGGCTTAGATAACTTAAAACTATTAAGTGCTCAATTAGATTTTGTAAACTCAAAATCAGTTACTCCCAATTGCACAATACCAATTTTATATCAAGAAGAGTTTGATTACGAAATTGAACACAAAAAAGGCAAATTTAATACGAACGCAGATGCTTTATCACGTGTCGAAATTCACACTAAAGAGTCATTTGATTTTTTTGAATACATGAATCAATTCAATAATTTAATGCAATCACGAGAACAACGTCAACAAGAAAATAATGATAATGAATCAATAATAGCGAACATAAGCGAAAACATTCCGTTAGGCGATATTAGAGACAATGAAGAAATTAATCGTAGAATATCAGCAGATACAGAAGAAACAATTAGTGCAGACGAAATAGGTGAAAATAATAACGACGACGATAATACAGCTCATTCAAATCAAGAAAGCCCCATCCAAGAAATTCCAATTTCTGAAAAAAACCTAAATTCATTCGACCATCAAATAAAAATTAATTTTGTTCTACATTCCCCCTTGAAACCAAAAATAGAACAAATATTCCCCACAAAAAAACGATTATATGCTCAAGTATCCACAAATAATATGGAAAATGACGTAATTCAATTATTTAAAAATTATATAGATCCAAAATTTACTCACGCAATTAATTTTGACAACGAAATACATGTACCACAATTTTGCGACATTTTAAGAAAAACATTTAAAAATAACGCGTACAAATTAATTAAGTGTAATACTATATTGCAAGATGTTATTAATAAAGAAAGACAAAACGAAATTATATCTAATTTTCATGAAGGCAAAACAAACCATCGTGGAATCTTAGAAACCGAATCACGAATTAAAAGATCATATTATTGGCCAGGAATAAAAAACGATGTAACTAATTATATAAACTTATGCGAAATTTGTCAAACAAATAAATATGACAGAAATCCTCCCAAACAGAAATTAATGATTACACCCACACCATCAAGACCATTCGAAATAATCCATGCAGATACTTTTCAAGCTCAAGGACAAAAATTTCTAACATTAATTGACACATTTTCAAAATACGCTCAAGCTTATCCTCTAATCAGTATGTCAGGTATAGAAATAGTAAAATCATTCCTTATTTTTATGACCCATCACGGACTCCCCTCACTAGTTGTTATGGACAGAGGAACCGAATTAAAAAATACAGTTGTAGAAGAATTCTTTAATACACACAAAATTAAAACTCATTACATTACAGTCAATAACCCACAATCTAACGGCCCAATTGAGAGATTTCACTCAACCATAGTCGAACATCTAAGAATAATTAAAAGTAAAAATAATAACAAAATTGACATTTTAAATCACATGCCTTACGCAATTTTAGGATACAATAACTCTATACATTCGATGACAAAACAAAAACCTATCGATATAATAAACGGACATCTAAACACTAAAGACCCTTTTGATATCAATTTAAATCATCAATTATTGAACAACTACATTCAAGAACATCGCGATATAACAAAAGAAATTTATAAAAAATTAAATGAGCAATTATACAATAAAAAAGTACAAACAATAGAATATCATAATCAAAATCGTCATGAACCACTCAACTATGAACCCGACTCAGACGCTTACAGAAAAATTACAACAGCAAGTCGAAATAAATTAAATCCAAAATTTTCAAAACAGAACGTAATCGAAGACAAAGGTATAAAAATTAAAACCACCAACAGACAGTTACATAAACAAAATTTAAGAAGACCAAAATCTGACACAACCAAATTGTTACAGGACTCACTCATACAATCCTCCTGATCCTGTCAGCGACAGCAAATCTCCAAGAAATTCAAATAACGAACCTGGACAAGAACCCCGGCATCCTCCCGTATAAATTAGGCACAGCAAAAATGAAATCTAAATTTCATACGTTTATTCACTACTTTGACTTAACTCCAATAAATAATGAACTAAAAACGTTGAATCAAAATTACGAAAATCTATCAAAACGCATAAAAAACGAATCAAGTCAAGGATACCTCGTTGAACTAAATAAAGTTGATCATATACTACTATTTCAATTAAAATTAGCGGAACAAAAAATTAATTCCATGATTCCCACATACAGAGTAAAAAGAGGCTTAATAAATGGCTTAGGTACAATAATCAAAAGTATTTCAGGCAATTTAGACGCAAATGACGCAGTTTACTACGATCAAGCTATTCTTGACCTTAAGAATAATCAACATAACATTGTTCAAAAATTAAACCGAGAAATTTCATTAACAACCGATATTATTGATAACTTTAATAAAACCATCACAGTAATAGTAAACAACCAAAAAGCAATAGCTACTGGCTTAAACGATATTCGTACCTCAATAGATAACTTTACCTTTAATTTTGAAAACTACATTAAAACAAAACATATTTTGGATCAAATACGATTAACAGTAAACATAATTATTCAATTATTAAAGGATATTGAAAACGCAATCACTTTTGCTAGACTTGGTACACTCCATAACAGTATATTAAAAATTAATGAACTCGAAAACATTCAAAAAATTATTTTGAAACATAATTGAATTAATCAATTAATTTTTCCACCTGCAACAAACAACACCTACAAATATTATGACCTATTGCAAGTAGAAGCCTATTATTCCGGAACTAAAATTGTTTTTGTAATTCACTTCCCATTAGTGCATCCTGAAACATTTAACTATTACCACCTATATTCAATACCTACCCAAAACGCAACTACAATTATTCCCGAAAATACCTACCTCACCATGAACGAAGATTTCTATCAGTACATGTCCATGCCATGCATCAATCTGCATCCCAATTACTATTGCCCCGTTGGCGACCTCATCGATGGATTGAAAAAAGAAGATTGTATTTTTCAACTTTTAAAATTAACCTCATCCGCAAACAAATGCGAGCAAATACCAATTGAAACCACAAAAGACATCGTCCAACAAATCGACGAATCCAACTACATAGTAATATTCCCAAAAAGGACTAAAATCCAAACAATTTGCAAGCGAACCGACTTGACATCGCTCAAAGGAAACTACTTAATTAATCTACCTGTTGGATGCCAATTCAAGACCGAAAAATACAACCTAATGAACGAGAAAACGTTTACAAGAGGAGAACCCCTGTTACTACCAGAAATCGAAGTACCCCAAATATCACCTGCAGTCCAAATTCCAAGGATCACCATCGAAGACGTCGATCTCGATAAAATACACGAAATTCAACGCAATCAAAAGAAGATGAAGTTGATGGAGCTGAAATACAAGAATGAATCCTCAACAAATTATTGGATTATAATAATCTACACTATCATAATCATCGTTGGAATTTACTACACATATCGATTGGTACGACGGAAGTGTCCAAGAAACCAGACATCAATCCCCGGGCAAGAACTTACTGAAGAACAAACCCCGACGAACAATCAAGCATTCTTCATTCCATGAATATGCTTCAATTTAGGGATGGAGGAGTTATGTCACCACCTCTAATCTACCCTTTATAATAATAAATGCTTAGGTGTCAGCTCCCAGAACGCTGATGCAGAATCTCCAGCTCCGCGATTCATATTAATGTTAAGTTAGTCTAGACTTGTTCCTCAACCCGTGCACACGTATAATCATTGTATTAATTAATTGTTATTAATAATTATAATTAAAATAAATCTTTTTAAAAACGTATTTCGATTAACACGAAATATAAGTGACTGAATGTTTTTGCGTCGTTTCTCGAAGCGATAATTTGTGACGTACGACGAAAGATCCAACGAACGGACTATATTAAATTATATCATAAAGGCATTCCATCTTTTAACTATTAATGAATTTCTCCTTCTAATACATATCTGCAGGCATGAAAATCTGTAAAATTATTCATCAATATTTAGCAGTCTTCAAACAAAGTTTTAAATATCGTTTAAAATTTAAAGTGTAAATAAAAACCATTTTTTGGATCACATGTTTTTAATATTTATAATTATAGTGACTACAACTTCAGCTTGTCATTGTCAAACAATACAGTGATTCCAAAAAAAGGTTTTCTAGAAAATTGCCTTCATAATTTTATTTTTATTTTAAGAATTTTCCACTATTTCATGCTTTATCGTAGTGGAGCTTTCGAGCAAATTTTCTATCCGATTTGTAGGATGTTCCAGATAACATTCCTCCTAATTTATAGAATTTGCCAATAACCTTTTCGGTTTTCATTTCTATTTCTGGGAATTATTGAATTCTTTTTTGTCAACTTTAAAAAGTTTACATTATTTTAGTAAATATGTCGTCGAACAAGCCAGACGTGCGAATTACTGCTCCTACTGAAAAATGCAAATGGTGCCGCATTGTACCACAAAGTGGAATAAAGTGTGTGAAGTGTGGGGTTACAATGCACTCAGGTTGCATCAAATATCTCAAAAATGTGATTCACGTTAACAAGGGATCGATAATCTGCTGTTCCGATACTCAAGAAGGCCCGAGTGACAGCAATTCCGACAGTCGACTCATCAATTTCAAGCGGAGAGACCGTTATCGAATCGAATGAACAAATTGAGGTAAAATATATTTAAAAGAACTATTGCAATCTAAGGACTTTACCATACAAGAGCTGCAGAAGAACGTAATCTTCCTCCAAGAACAATTGACATCTATAAATCAACTGTTGATAATTCAGAGCTCAACAATACAACCGACATTTATTCCACAAGAGGACACCGCAAACACCTCTAAAATTAAAATATTTCCCGCAAAGGCCTCAGCAGACAGAACAGCAAAAAAATGTCATATGGAATCACCAAAAAATGTCAATAAAAATACCACTATTTTAGACATGAATGTTAGGTCCTAGTACTGTAATTATATTTATAAGTTAGATTTATTAATTATTATTTCATTATGTTACATTGTATTTAATCTTAATCATACGTGCGAAAAGTAGTGTTCGTCGCGTACGTTGCCGCGACGCCCACGCAGGAGACGATTACCACCGGATGGACGCGCATTCCAGAGAAGTGGCGCGACCCTTATCAGTGTTATATAAACGTGTCTTAGGAAAAACGCAGAGACTTCGTTACACGCTTTCATTCGGTTCAGCTGTTAATTATAAGTTCTTGTTGTAATTTCTTAAACCTAGTATTAAATAAAACTCTTCGTAATTAAGTAAATATTTTTTAAAAATTTATTTTACGCTCGCAAGACGTAAAATTGGCGCAGTCGGTAGGATTCGCAAGATTTCCGTAAAAAACAGAAATTTGTGGTCCAGCACTTAATTGCGACGAACCAGTAAGAAGAAAAATCAACTCCGTCGTCCAGCGGCCCCTTTCCTGGTCAATAGGAGAATCAAGTAAATAAGTTCCAAGGAGAACGCGTACAAGTAAGAAACTACAACGAAGAAAAATCACTTCCGTCGTCCAGTGGCACCTTTCCTGGCCGGAAAAGAAAAAGAATCATAAAAACAGCCCCACAGAAGACGAAGCCCGAATTACATCATAATTATTGGAACGAGAAGCAGAAGTTGCCCAGCGGTACCTGTCCTGAACAACATCTTGCCAGATTCCAATCGAGACGAGTGCTTGGATCTTCGCCCAGCGGTCCCTTTCCTGGACGAGGCCTTCATGCAGTTCGTGTTTTCAGTTGCTCTGTAAGTTATTGTTTATTTTTCTTTCTTATTGCAACATATTGTATTTGTAACGTTAACTCATAGACAGTAATTATTACCGTTAATTGTCGTAAAATGGCTGAATTCGCATTAAAAGATTTAAAAGATATGATACCGGAATATGATGGTGATCAATCTACTCTTAACGATTTTATTGAGGCATGTAATTTCGTAACTAATCATATTGATCAAGAACGAATAGACGCTTTAATCTTTATAATTAAAAGTAAACTGTGCGGTAAGGCTAAAAGGTTTATTTCCTCGCGTAATTTACATAATTATGAGGATATTAAAAATTTGTTAATAGGTCACTATGGTGATTGTAGGGATACTGAAGGATTATTAAGAGATTTGACGTCATCGTTTCAAAAACAGAACGAGACACCGCGCGCTTTTGTACAAAGAATCGAAGATTTACTCACAAAAATTAGGAGTAGTGTTGCTTTAGATGCTTATTTGACCGCCGATGCAAAACGTATTTTAAATGATTCACACGAAAAAATCGCTTTAAAAACATTTTTAGCGGGTTTAAATGATCCACTAGGTTCTAATATTAGGGCACAAAGACCCGATAGTTTAGATCAGGCAGAAGAGTATTTAATCGAAGAAGAAAATATAGCGTATCTTAAAAATTTTAGAATTTCAAAACCTCATATAAAAAGTCCTGCACAAAATAATAGAATTTTCCCGAGAGAAAATTACGGAAACAGTAATTATAATAATTATAATAAATTTTCTAGAGATAAAAAATTTTGCTCATATTGTAAAAAACCGGGTCACATAATTGATACTTGTTACAGAAAAAATAATACAAATTCAAATAATAATGCCACAGGTTATTCGCAAAACCAAGGTACTTCGGGTAATTCCCAGAATCAAAGACCCTCTGTAATAAAGAGAAATCCATATTTTAATCGAAATACAAATGTAAATAATTTAAACTTGCAAGAAGAACAGGAAGCGGGTGTTGCTGTTCTTCCTTCTGTCACTTTCCAGCCCGAACAATAAATTCGAAGTATGAATCTACAAAAATTCACACTTTAATAAATAATCCAAATAAACTTTTACATTTAAAAAATTCAAATAATGAAACATTTTTAATTGATACAGGTTCGCCAATTTCTTTATTAAAATTTGAAATTGCAAAGCGACATAAACATGAAATAATGAAAGAAAATATTATTATTCACGGAATAAATAGTAATGATAGCGAAAGAACTAAAATAACAAGTAGTGTAAATCGCCAGGTATTTGATAATGATTTTCATAAATTTTATTTAATTGATTTTGAATTTGCATTTGATGGTTTATTAGGAAACGACTTTTTTGAAAAGTATAAGGTTGTTATTGATATATCAAATAAAAAATTAATAATTAATAATTTAAAATACCGTTTATACGTTTATGGACAAATTGAAAATCCAGAAATAAATCCAGTTAAAATTAAAATCCCAGCAAGAACAATACAAGTTGTTGAATTGCCTATTCATAATACAAATATTACTGAAGGAATTTATCCTGAAATTAAAATTAATGATGATATTAAAATCCCGAATTCACTTGTAAAAGTAAATAATGGTAAAATTATAACTACCGTGTCAAACACGTTAGACAACGATCAATATATAGAAATTTTTCCAGTTGATATTGAACCGTTTGACGAAACAGTTCTAAAAAATGAAATAAAAAATAATTCAATTAATGAAACCGATATAAATCGTGAAAATAAAATTTTGAATGAATTAAGATTAAACCATTTAAATAATGAGGAAAAAGAAAAAATCGTTAACCTTTGTTTAAAATATAAAAACATTTTTTATCTTGAAGGAGACAAACTGTCATTCGCAAATCAAATAAAACATGAAATTGATACACAAAATGCAAAACCAATTTATTCTAAAACCTATAGATATCCTCAAATCCACAAAGAGGAAGTAAAGAGACAAATTAATAATATGTTAAAGGAAAATATAATACAACCATCGACCAGCCCCTGGTCATCTCCAGTGTGGGTGGTTCCAAAAAAATTAGATTCTAGTAATACACAAAAGTGGAGAGTAGTCATAGACTATAGGAAATTAAATGATGTTACCGTAGGAGACAAATATCCGTTACCTAATATTGAAGATCTGTTAGACCAACTCGGTAAATGTAAATATTTCACTACGCTAGATTTAGCGTCCGGTTTTCACCAGATTGAAGTTAGTAAAAATGATATTCCCAAAACAGCGTTTTCGGTTGAAAATGGTCATTTCGAGTATTTAAGAATGCCATTTGGATTAAAAAACGCACCGGCAACCTTCCAGCGTGCAATGGAAAATATTCTTAGAGGCTTACAAAATGAAATGTGTATGGTGTATATTGATGATATAATAATTTATTCTAATACTTTAGAAGAACATATTAATAGATTAAATTCTGTGTTCGAACGTTTAAGCAAATATAATTTCAAGATTCAACCTTGCAAATGCGAATTTTTAAGAAAAGAGGTAGCCTATTTAGGTCATTTAGTAACTGAGAATGGAGTAAAACCAAACCCAAATAAAATCGAATCTATTGTAAATTTTCCAATACCCAAAAATCAAAAAGATATTAAACCTTAACAGGTTACTATAGACGTTTTATTAAAAATTATTCAGAAATAACAAAACCGTTAACACAACTGTTAAAGAAAAATATTCAATTTAATTTTAATAGTAAATGTATTGAATCATTTGATAAATGTAAAAAGTTATTAACTACAACTCCTATTTTACAATACCCAGATTTTAAACAAGAATTCATTTTGACAACTGATGCTAGCAACTTTGCGATCGGTTCTGTATTATCGCAAGGTCCGATAGGACAAGATCTTCCGATTGCTTATGCTTCAAGGACGTTAAATGGAGCGGAATCTAGATATTCCACAATTGAGAAGGAATTACTTTCAATTGTTTGGTCAATTAAACATTTTCGTCCTTACATTTTCGGTAGAAAATTTAAAATTATAACAGACCACAAACCGTTATTGTGGCTCTTTTCAATTAAAGACCCCGGCTCCAGATTAGCCAGGTGGCGTTTAAAGCTAGAAGAGTATGATTATGAAATTATTCATAAAGCAGGTAAATACAATAAAGTAGCAGATGCGTTAAGTAGAATAAAATCAGGTCATGAAAATATTTTATCTTATGAAAATTATCTAGAATACAGTAAAAGTAACGATATAATTAATGAAAATATTATCGAAATAAAAAACGATTTGATGAGTGCACCTCATGATTTCGCGTTAGCACATTGTGTTAGTGCCGATTTGGAAATGAGTAAAGGAATAGCTGTAAAGTTTAAAAATAAATTTGGTAAAGTAGAAGAATTAAAATCACAAAACCCATCCTTACATTCTCTATGTTATTTAAAAGAAAACTCAAGGTATATAATATACTTAATTGTTAAAAATCATTTTTATGAAAAACCTTCTTACCAAGACCTATTCAATACATTAATAAATCTTAGAACATTTTGCATAAATAATAATATAAATCAACTTGCTATGCCAAGATTAAGTTGTGGACTAAATAAATTAGACTATGTAGAAGTGAGAAAAATTATAAATTACATTTTTAAAGGATTAAATATAATCATTCAGATTTATCATATTGAAAATACCGCAATGAACGTAAATGCTTTAACAAGTAATACTGAAACGGACACCGCTTCAGAAACAGAAGAAACTCAAAACGAGATGGAAAAAGAATTTGATAAATTTATCGTTTTACGAAAAAAGGATTCGTTAATAGATTTTTCAATAATAAAACAAAGTAATGACAATATATTATTTCAGAATCATAATAATATTATAGTAACAGTACCGAAGATCGAAGATCAAAATAATGAACTAATAAAAAATATAATTCAGGACACATGTCCGGATCCTGAAAACCAATACTTAAATTTAGATGAATTACTAACTGTAAAACAAAGTATAAAAATGAAAAATCGAAAATATTTTATAATTCAATTACCCACCTTCAAACTAGAATCGCTTAGTCTAAAAGATTGTTTTAGAATATTTTATTGTATAAAAGACGAATTACCTCCAAATGATTATTATATTAATTCTATTAAACACTTACCTCTATTGGATATAATAAGCTATATTTTTAAAGGAAACGAAAGTACGTTTACAGTTTGTCATAATGTTGTTGTAACACCTCCAGAAGATGAGAGGTTACAAATTATCGAAAATTATCATAGTAGTAAAACGTCTGTGCACAAAGGCATTAATGAAACCTTCAGACGCATTCGAGATCGTTATATTTGGCCTAATTTAAAAAGCGAAATAGAATCATTCATTAAAGCTTGTGATATATGTAATAAAGCGAAAGTTAATCGTCAAAATCAAGATTATCCCTTGGTAATAACCGAAACACCTGACAAGCCTTTTGAACATATAAATATCGATCTATTAGAAATTAATAGAAAAAATACTGTACTAACTATAGTCGATAATTTTTCAAAATTTGCACAAGCCTATCCAATACCCAATAAACAAGCAACATCTGTAATTGACGGATTATTGCAATACTTCCAGCATTTTCCTACACCAAAACGAATACATTCAGATGTTGGCGCTGAATTTATTAATCATTATATGAAAGATTTAGCAAAATTATATAATTTTAGATTAACTTATAGTGCCGTTGCGCACCCACAATCAAATGGAGTCGTAGAGAGATTTCATTCCACGTTGCTAGACTCTCTAAGGAGCTATCACTTAGAATATCCTAATCACCCTATTATGAAAGGACTACCATATTGCATAAAATCTTATAATAAAAGTAAATCAACTTCAACAAAATATACTCCACAAGAAATTATTTTCGGACATATTCGAGATTTCGAAAGCGAACAATTATATAGCGAAGACGAACTTCAAACTAATTATATCAACGATATTAAAAATGCAAGTAATTATATTTTCGATAATGTAAAGAAAAATATTGAAAACTCAAAAGAAAAAGCAAAACAAAGATTTGACAAACACGTTAATGATAATAAAACACAATATAAAGTAGGAGATTATGTTTATGTAAAAGAATCTCAAATTGGTAATAAAATAAAAAATAAATATAATGGTCCATACAAAGTAATATCTTTAAAAAGTAAAAATACTGCAGAAATTCAATTAACTGCTAATAAAAGTTCAAACGTACACTTTGACCGACTCAAATTAGCTTCTATTGTTCCAGGGTTATCCTCGGAACCAGAGCGGCAATAATACCCATAAAAACTTCGGCGGGTATCTTCTATCAAAAGGAAGGTATAGCCAAAATATCTAATGAAAATTGGAAAATCATTACCTATAAAAATATTACATTACCTAGAAATTCATTTTATCAAAGTGTTAATGCTAGACTATTTTTAGAAAAGATGTTAAGTAAGGAAAACATGAATCCCTCTTTTAAAATACCATTTCGGGCGCAATTATCATTACTCAATACAATTAATGAAGAAATTAAAGAGAAAATAAATGAAATCACTTTAACCGTTCCTAATCGATTAAAACGCGGTTTAATAAATGGCATCGGATCATTATGGAAAGTAATCACCGGTAATTTAGACGCCTCTGATGGCGAATTTTATAATGAATGTATTGACAGATTAGAAAAGGATGATAAAGATTTACAATTTTTGATGAAAGACCAAATTCAAATAGTTTCAGAAACTATTAAAAACTTCAATATAACATTAAGTAAATTAAACTTAGATGAAATAACTTTTAATAATAATTTAAAAATAATCCAAGAACAATTAATTGAAAATCAAAATACTAAACAATTTTATGAATTACAAATTAAAGCTCTCTCAATGGTAGAACAAATCATGCAAACAAACACAATATTATTAAATGAAATAGACAACATTATAAATAGTATAACTTTTGCAAGACTTAAAATTTTGCACCCTTCGGTTATTGATCCCGATATATTAATAAATGAGTTAGAAAAAATACCCTCCAAATTATCACATGGAAATTTAGCTTTTAGTCCAAACCACGAACATTTATCACAGTTACTGTCTTTAATAACGATCGAAGCGTTTCAAACTAACGAAAGAATTATTTTTATTTTACATATACCCTTGATTGAAAGTTATGAGTATGATTACTACCATGTATTTGCAGCCCCTACAAAGGATAACAGAACCAATTTATTTCATGTACTTATTCCGAATTTTAAATATGTTGCAATATCTAGGGATAGTAAACAATACATTACAATTAATGAAAAAGTGCAGTGCAGTGAAATTATAAAAAACGAGATTCACATGTGCTACAATCAATTACCTAAAACTTTAACCGCAGACTCGCCTTGCGAAATATCTGTTTTAATGGAAGCTAAGATAACGGAAAATTGTAATAAAATAGTAACGCAAATTGAAGATTATAATGTTCAAAAAATTAGCAAATAACAAATGGCTCTTAACTATTTCAAAACAATTACCAGTAACAACAATTTGCCTTGGTTTAAATTCTGAAACCAAACTTGTAAGTGAAAATTCATTATTAACTTTAAATTCTAAATGTAATGCATTTATAGGCATAACTAGAGTTTATGCGAGCCCAGAACAAAATAATACAATTCATTCACAATTAATAATTCCGGATATTCAATATGATTGTTGTGAGCATTTGCCAGAAAAAGAAAGTTTACCTATTTTAAAACCAATTAAAATCAATCACCTTAATTTAGACGAATTAAATATTGCAAGTGAAAAATTAAAAGAATATGATCAAAATCTAAACAAAATGATAAATGAACCTTTCATAAAAAGACATTGGAGTGTCTTCACTTATATACTAATTATTTGCGTACCATTAATTATACTATTTTTATTTTGTAAATGTTGTTATAAAAGAAAATCCATCGGATATTTTAATAATTCCTCATCTGACGATGGACATGATCCACGATCATGTTGCACTCAAGTATTTAACTATTGTAACGTAAAATCGAACGTGACAAAAATACCATCTTTACGTTCAAATGTAAATTACAACGTACAGGATGAAGAAATAATATTTCAAACCCCTTGTGTACCCCTTTCGAGTACTAGAAAAACACCCAAAAGACTATAATTTTGTAATTTCTGTAATTCTTTTTGTAATTTTTTGTAATACTTCATATTATAAAAAATCTTAATGGGGGAGGTGTTAGGTCCTAGTACTGTAATTATATTTATAAGTTAGATTTATTAATTATTATTTCATTATGTTACATTGTATTTAATCTTAATCATACGTGCGAAAAGTAGTGTTCGTCGCGTACGTTGCCGCGACGCCCACGCAGGAGACGATTACCACCGGATGGACGCGCATTCCAGAGAAGTGGCGCGACCCTTATCAGTGTTATATAAACGTGTCTTAGGAAAAACGCAGAGACTTCGTTACACGCTTTCATTCGGTTCAGCTGTTAATTATAAGTTCTTGTTGTAATTTCTTAAACCCAGTATTAAATAAACCTCTTCGTAATTAAGTAAATATTTTTTAAAAATTTATTTTACGCTCGCAAGACGTAAAATGAATAGTTCATCGAACCAAAACAAAAACAAATGGTGATGTGGCCATCATAGTACTTTCCCTATATTTTTCTCGAAAACCATGAGGTTATTCTTAATAATTTGCTCAATTTTGAATTCTTCACAATTACTTGTTATATAAATTTAAATTAGCTCCTATAATTTATTAGCAATAAGCAAAAAAATAGTAAAAAAATTTAAATTAAGAACTTTGCAAAAAAAATGTTTCAATGTAACTTTTTCAGTTTTTCATTCTCTTTAACTTTTGTTAGAAAAGTTATGTCTTATTTTTCAAAATTTCTTAAATTTCAAAATTTGTTTGAATGAATCTATTAAAATTTGCAAAAATGTTAAGTTTATTTACGTTTTACAACTTTTAATTAAAACCCTCGCTTATGTTTTACTGATTGGAGGGTGGGTTAGAGGCCACCCACCCACCCTACATATACATATTAACTTTAATTACTGATCGCCTCGCGGTTTGCAATAACTTTAATTACAAAATTTGATTAAAAGAAAATTGTCAGAAGTAAAATTTTTGATAAAGAAAATGGTTACGACCGTTACTACGTGGCAATCCATTCAAATAATTAAAATTTTAGAGCTTCCAATAAAATATTCACAATTTAGAAAGTGGGTGGAATTAAAAAACCGTGAAACCTAGATATGCAATTAGTGAACATTTCTTGAATTCTTGAAAAAGTAAGTCTAGATTTTAGAAAAAAAAAATTCTAAAAAATCTAGGGCCTCAAGAAAAATCTAGATTTTTACAAACAAATTTTTAAATTAGTTCTAGAGCCTCCAAGAAAATCTTTGCATTTTATAAGATAAGAAGATAACCTTGAAATTTGGCGAAGAAATTTCTGGAAATTTTCTAAAAAATTCTAGAGCCTCCTAGAAATTTAGAAGACCAGTTGAAAAATATCTTGAATTCGGAAGAGAAATTACGGAAAATTCCTTAAATTTTCTCGAAAATAAGAAAAGATTTGTAGGGGAAAATTAAAAAAAAAATTCTAGACCCTCCAAAAAAAATTTTGCAATTTAGAACTTTCTAAATAATTTTATAGTCTCTAGTTGAAACAAAATGTTGAATTCTAGAGAAGCAATTACTGAAATTCATCTGAATTCTCGAAAAGAAGAGGAATTAAAAAAACATTTAGAGGCTGAAAGAAAACATTCACAATTTATAAGTTGAAAAAAAAAATTAATTTGGGGAAGAAGTCATTGGCCATTTTCTAAACTCTAAACTTAAAAAAAATCTAGAATGCCTCAAGGAAAATCTTTGCAATTTAAAAGACGACTTCAAAAAAAAATCTTGAACTCTGGAGAATAGATTGCTAGAAATTTCCTGAACCCTCAAGAAAATAATCTAGATTTCTAGAAGTAAATTCTAAAAATTCAAGAGCCTCAAAGAAAATCTTTGCGATTTAGAAGACAAGTTGAAAAAATCTTGAAATGTGGAGAAGAAATTAATAGAAATTTCCTGAATACAGATTTTTATAAAAAAAAATCTAAAAAGTCTTTATTCAAATCTTCACAATTTACTAGAAATTTCGTTATTATTTTTTTTTAACTATTTTAGCTATAATTCTTTAAATAATAATGAAATTACGAAAATTCTTTCGCTAATAAATTACCAGCAATGAAGAGAAGTAAAAACGCTAAAAATTAGAAATTTGATTCTCAATTGTTTTTCAGTACTTTTACAATAACTTTTTATAGAAGGGACGGTTTAAAAAAATTATTTTACGAAATAATTCCTTACCATAAATACAAGTTGATGGACTAAAAATTTTGATTTTTTTTTCGCAATTTAGATAAGAATATGCTAAAATTTCGATGTAAGAAATTTTCTAAATTTCCAGAAATATTGCAAAAACATTCTAAAAAACAACTCTCGAAAAATTGCTTTGTTATAACAAATTGCTCAAAAATACTAGAATTTACAGACCTTTTTGAGAAAAAAACCAATAAAATAAGGAAATAAATCTAAAAAATTAACGGAAGATACTAAAATTTTTGAAACATATTTATAGCAAATTCTAAAATCATTAATGAAATGCTACAACCTAAATATACAACAAATAATAACATTTAAGAAAAAAAAATAGTAGACTCCTTGGAGAAATTTTTAAAAAATCTACATATATAGAAAATTCTTGAAAATTCTAAAAACTTCGCAATTTAAAAGATAGCTTGAAAAAACAATCTTGATATCTGGAGGAGAAATTACTGAAAGAGTCTAGTTTTCTAGAACAGGTTTTCTAGAAAAATCTATATTCTCCAAATTTGAACGTGAGTTATTGGAAATATCTGAACTCTCGAAAAAAAAGTGTAAAATTCTGGAAAAGATTTTTTTTTTAATTTTTGAGCCCTGAAGATAATCTTTACAATTTATAAGACAATATTAAAATCTGGAAGATAAATAACTGAAAACAGCATCAAAAAAAATTCTAAAAATATTGAAACGAACTTTCTAAAAAATCTAGAACTCCCGAATAAGACCTTTGATGGGAAATTCTAGAAATATGAAGAAGAAATTACTGTTAACTTCTAGAATCCTCCAAATAAGTTCTAGAAATCTACAAGGAAAACTAGAATCCTTGATCAAAATTCTTTGGAAAGGAAGATGCAAAAAAGAAATTCCTGAAACTTTTAGAAGCCTCTAAGTAAGTTCTAGAAAATTAGAAGAAAATTTCTTAATAAATTGTAAAGCTAAACAAAATATTGAAAGAACTTTCTGAAAAATCTAGAACTCTCGAATAAAATCTTTGCTAAAAATTCTGGAAATATCTACTTATTTATTATATAAGAAAAATAAATTACTGTACACTTTTAGAATCTTCAAAAGAAGTTTTATAAACCTAAAATCAAATCTTGTGAAAAATTCTAGAAACCACAATGTAAAAGAAAAACTTAAAGTATGGATCATCTGAGAAAATTATAGAAATTTAGAAGAAAATTTTCTAATAGAAAAAGTTGAACAAAATCTTGTATAGAAACCACGAAGAAATTTTTATAAATAAATATAAATAATGACTTTTTGAAAGTCTTGAATAAAATCTTTGCTAAACCTATAAAAATGTTTAGAATTCTCGACGAAAATTCTTTGGAAAGGAAGTTGCAATAAAAACTAAAAGTATAGAGGAGAAATTACTTAAATTTCAAGAATCTTTAAAGAAATATATATAAGAAAATTTCTGAAATATTTCTCTCACAAATTAAGAATTTTACAAAAACCAGGTCTTTATAAAACTTGTTCAGTTTCTCATTCCCTTTTTTTTTAATTTAGATTTTAAATATTGAAAAAAAAAACGCCTCGAGTAAACATCCACTTCCGGTTTATGAATGTTTATCAAAAGTTTTTCAGTTCCAGTTTTTAATGATAAAACATTAAGTTTAAAGTTTTATCTCAAACAGATCATTCGTTTTTGAGATACAGAGTTAATTTCGAAAATTAAAAATTTTATGAAAAATATTTTTTAACAAAACTTTCTCAGTTTCTCATTCCCTTTAACTTTTGCTTAAAAAAATTTGTAATATTTTTCATATTAAAAGAAATATTTGAAGAAAGCAAAAAACGGCCTCGAGTAAACACCCACTTCCGGGTTTGGAATATTCACCAAAAGCTTTTCAGTTCCAGGTTTTAACGATAAAATCTTAAGTTTAAAGTTTCATCTCAATCTGATCATTTGTTTTTGAGTTACAGCGACCACGGACATTTTCACGCACGAAAACAATACTTCCCCTATATATACTATATAGGGAAAGTAATAACAAACGCAGCAAAACTTATCAACGACCACTAATAAGCCCGTGAAAATCTTACATACGCAATCAAAAGACAAATACCCAGTAATTACCGGAAATACACATGATGAAGAAAAGATTGTCTATAAACCTGAAAAAAAAATGTTTTATCACGTTGGCAAATATAAAACGGATTATATGAGAGAAAAACTCATTGCTGCCCTCAATGCAAATTTTCTGGATATCTCAGTGGAAACATTAGAATGCCAAGATCGGAATAATTCCGAAAAGTATAACTGCTTTAAAAAAATAGAAATGTAATAAATCAAGAACTGCATGGACCCACAAAAGAAGATACATATATAATCACAAATAGTGCCGGTAAACCTATTACCGAGACATACGAAGTGGCTAACATCTTCGCTAAACACTACTCCACTATCACCTAGAGAAAATTAAGAGAGTACTTTGGTAACAACATGTCTGTACAATGCACCACCTCAAAATATGCGACACAATCTATGTTTCTATCACAAGTAACACATGTAGAAATATACAATACAAAAAGACAACAATAGCTCAGGTAAGGATGGAGTATCGATCAACGTTATCAAGAATGTAGTAATAGAAATCCTAAAGCCTCTACACTATTTAATTAATCTAATACTAAAATCTGGAGTCTTTCCGCGTGCACTAAAGACGTCAAAAATTTTACCTATTTAAAAAAAATGTTTCTTTTTACTCTAGTTACTACTTCTGCTCTAGCGCTCAAGCGAGTTACTACGCTACGTTTAATACCTTGACCAGTGACAGAAAGTTAAACATCCCATCGACGAGTAGAAGAAGAAAACAGTGAAAACAACTGCTCGATAGTTCCAAAAAATGTTATGGAATCAATAGCAGTAGAAGCAGCGTGCAAACATGCCAGGTTTAAAGAATGATTTGCACATGGTACAAATTTTGCATTGGGATTTATTAATTTAATGTGAGTTTGAACACAGCTGTGCTTTTCTGCCATGACGGCAGCATTATCGTAAGCCTATCGTCTGCAATTATTTATATCTAATCCGTCGTTTTCTAATTTTGTTAAAATCATATTTGTGATTTCCTCAGCAGATTTTCTACAACTTGAACTTCGCTGCCATCAATAACTACACATCTAATAATTTGACTGGTTTGATCTTTGTGAGAAATATCTGGAGTGCTATCAAATATCATACAAAAGCATTTAGCTTGCTTTATTTGATCCATATTTTTTTTCTCAATGCACCTTCCAATAGCTCTATGAATTCATTCTGAATTTTTGGCGACAATTAGGAGATACTATATTTATTACCCATCTTAATTTTTACTACATGTTCACATAATACTGGGTCGGACTTAGCCAACAAGTTCTAAAAGATTTCCTCTATTTTCCATTCAATTGATTTCTTCACAATGAACTCGAAACGTAAAATTTTGTCTTGCTAAGAATCTAATTTTATCAAGTATTCTTGTAAGAATATCCTTCAATATTTTGATTTCCTTATCAGTATTCTGTTGTAGTTTATCAAAAATTCCACCATGTCCAAGTCTTATTTCTAATTCATTCCTTTGGGAAAATGATCGAATGTGCAATGGGTTCAACTCGTGTTGACCATTTTCCGTGTTAAAACTTGATTGGCAATGAAAATCAAACAGTTTGCAAACAATATATACTTTTATTCGAATACACGATTTTAATAGCTTTTCACCATTAAAAAAAATTGAAGAAAACAGTCACGAGTAAGCTTTCTTGTTTTACCTTTGGCTTTGATTGTATTACCTGGCGTTTTACTCCTTCACTGAAATCTGCTTCTAAATTTTGAATTAAAAACGAACCTTGACATACCAGAAATACTCTTGTATTGTCGTCAATCTTTTTAGGCCATAATCCAACATTTATCATAGAAATACATGGACTAATTTGAATAGGAAACTTTTCATCAGAACTTGTACTTTCTACTTCTTCGCCAGTATGTGAGGCAGGTCTTTTCCCTTAAACACCAGTGGAGTTTTTTCGCCTTCAAGGGCTGTAGTTAACACAACAAAATTAAAAGAACTAGAAGTTGATTCACGGGAGATGTATTTGAGTAGTGCTCCAATATTTTTATTCTGTGTTTCCTCCCTTACCGTCTATTTCTTTCTAAATGACGCACCGCTTTCTTTTATTCGTGTCATCCTATTCTCATAAAGATTGACCTAAGGTCGAAACTAAAACTAACCCCCCTTGGTACGCCACTGGATTTTCTTTGAGTATTTTACGATTTAAAATTATTTATGTTCAGATTTCTAAAATTTTCCTATATTTTGTGTTATATCAAACTTTCCCTTCTAATTTTACCTAGAAATTTTATCAAGAAGAATTTGTCAGTAATTTTTTATCTAGATCCCTAGAATATTTCAACAATTTCTATAATATAGTTGATCCTTATTGAGCTACCCTCTTGATGGAACCAGATATGTAATTTTTGTGAAAAAAAAACTTGTTATGTTCCATATTGTTACTTTTATTTTCAGTTTCCTGACACGTGTTTGATCATACTCGATCATTTTCAAAGATTAAACTGTTTACTTTAAAATAAAAGTAACAATATGGAACATAACAAGTGTTTTTCTTCACCAAAATTTCTATAATTTTCCTTCCTTATCCTATCGGATTATTTAAACAAATTTTTCTTCTAAATTAGAAAAAAATTTTATCGGAATTTCGTAGGAATTTCTTATCAAAATTACGAGAATGCTCTACTAGATTCTAGATCACAACAGCAACTTTCCTTCTAGATTTTTAGAAATCGCTAACAATTTCCCTTTCCAATTGCAAGAATTTTAGAATATTGGAGCATTTTTTTAGATTTTTTTCAGACTTTCTAATTTATTTTAATACATAGGAATTTTCTAGATATTTTCCTTCAAAATTACAAGATTTTTTTCTATCACAATCCTAGAAATTATCTTTTCTTCGTAATTAGCAGAATTTTAAAATTCTAGAATTTATCTAGATTTCTAAAAATGTTCAGCAATTTTTCATTTAAATATTTTTCATTGTCATTTTTCAGGAATTTTTCTTCTAAATTAAAAATATATTTATTAATGATCTTTCGGCAAATTTTCTTTGAGATTTCTTGAAATTTACAAGGGTGTTTCTTCCCAATTGCTTTGAGTTTTCTAAGATTATAAACTGTTTATTTTCAGATTTCTAAAATTTTCTAACATAATTTATTGTATCAAACTTTTTTTTCTCATTTGCCAGAATTTTTATCTTGAATTCTATAATTTGTCAGTAATTGTTCGTCTATATGCCTAGAATATTTCAACAATATTTGTTTTACAGCCGTACTAATAGACCGAGATTAATTCTCGGATTGTAGATTCCTAGATTAATTGTCGTATTTTTTAGTTACATTTAAATATCACTGGTTTTATGTTGGTATCACGGAACAGCTGATGGTATTGTCAATATAATCCGTGATTGTCAGTTGAGGAGCATGTGCAAAGTTTGTTTGCAAAAACATTAAATGAAAATAATTCTACAATTTTCATTGAAAATAATTATCGACTGTACTTACTTTAATCTTGATTAAATAAAAACAATGCTTATTCCTTGCCCCTTATTAGACAAACTAACTTTGCAAACAAACATTTCACGTTCTTCATTACTGACAATTACGTCAGCTGTTCCGTGATACCAACGTAAAACCAGTGATATTCAAATGTTACTAAAAAAGTTACTAAATCTGACAATGAATCTAGGATTCTACAATCCGAGAATTAATCTCTGACTATTAGTACGGTTGTTAGATGTCTATAATTTTCTTTTATTTTTCTATTGGATTTAATAGAGAAATATTTCTTCCAAATTAGGAAATATTTCTATCGGAATTAGAAAATTCTTTTCCAAATTACGAGAATGCTCTATTATTATTCAGTAACTTTCCTTCTAGATTTTTAGAAATTCCTAACCATTTCTCTTTACAATTAATTATGAGATTTTTTTGAGAATTTTAGAATATTGAAGCACTTATTCAGATTTTCAGACTTTCCAATTTATTTTAATACATAGGAATTTTCTAGATAATTTCCTTCTAAATTACAAGATTTTTTTCAATTTTTCAACACAATCCTGGAAATTATCATTTCTTCATAGTATTCAGAATTTTAAAGATTTTTTGACATTTTTGAGAGATTGATTGCGATAATTTGATTTTTCTCTTTGAGGATGGCTTTGCTGTTGGGAATAGGGCAAATTTTGGGGAGACGGCTGTGACGTATGCTAGAGTATTTACTGCGTCCTGGCATTTGTTTGAGAAAGCTATGTAGTTAATAATTAAGCCAAGTTAATCTAATTCAATCTGTGATACTAAACGATTTTAATGATTATTTTATCAACGTTGCAAATGACCTTTTTAAGAATCTTTGCCTGGTGAATCGGTTAATACAATACTCTATATTCCAAATTGTTCAAAATATTTGAATTTTAGAGAAGTTAGAGATACTTTTTCACAAATTTCGCCGGTTTCATGCCTAGTTGATAATAATGTAACCGGTTTCCCTTTTTTGAACAGGATGCCAACATTGCTTGGTTTTGGAATCCAAATTTATTTGAATATACTCATCTGCCATGTACAGTTACCAGTTTTTGGGCAGCTCTGGTTTATTTTTTCTAATTGTACCTTCGTATGTAGCCATGAAATATTTTAATCGTCTTCCTAATGAACTTAAGGCCATCCAGAATTCGAATCATTTTAGAAACCGCTTGTACGAATACAAAGGAACCCTATTGTTTAAGCGAACTATAATTAAGCACATCATCATATTGCAATTTTTGTATACATATTTTTGAAAATAAAGATCTAATTATTATTATTATTAATCGTTTCAAATTCTCTTGCTAGTTCCAGACTTGTAAAAAATTATCTGTAGTCACATTTCGACCTGATTTTTCAGGATCCTCAACGATTTCTCAGACGACACGTTTACCTTAATTGCATTCACGCTGGTCGACTTTTTTCCACCTTAGAGTTGGCAGTTGTAAACGTATGAAATTGTACTGCCCAAATTTTTATACCGTACTTTCCTGGTTTAGATAGTATATACTGCTTGAATGGACATCTATCACGAAAGGTAAGCAGCTGTTCATCTACTGTTATATATGAATAAGGCGTATAGGTGTTGGTAACCACAATTCAAAAAATGTTCGGTTTTTTGATAGTTTATCTGAATATCGTTTCCTGCGTCTAGCTTCAGCATTATCAAAACGCAGACACTGAGATATTGTTGTAAACCTGTTTGGTTCAAAATAGGGCGTCCATCTGCAAGATTTCACAAATTTGTAATTCTTTCATTGTGAGTTGCTAGTATCAATAACCCAATAAATCGTAGCAACTCCTTGTCATCTACATTTTGCCATGCATGGAGTTGAGTTGTACTGCGGATTGTATCTTGCGTATATCGTAGATCCTCCTTCATGATGCATAACATTCCGTTGTGGGCGTCGACAACTTCTTTCCTTTTGTGGTTCTAATTTTTCTAGTTTATTCTTTGACCTACAATATAACTAAGAAAATATCACGTTGCTTTCTAAAACACAATCAGTTACATGTATCGTAGGCTGGCTGCTCTTCAACGAAATTCTCTTCGTCATTATCACTAATCTCATTGCCATCGACAGCGGTGGTTTCCTAATCTACATCACTTTCACTTTCTGTAAGCCATCTCAGTAATGTTTCTTCCGCACCTTTGTCACCTGATTCCAGCTATCATCACAAAGCATATGAGTAAAGCAGCAAAGAAAAGGTAAGTTTGGTGTAAAAAGATCGAGAAATCGAGGAACTATCCAAAAACTGAGTGCGAACAAGCTAGGGAATCCCGACAAAACTAGTGCCCACAAGCGTAGAATGCACCGGAATAAATATGTAATTAGGTCATTTGAACGCCCCCTCACCAGAGCTAAACTCCATTAATGTTATATTTGTTTTTCTAGAAAACCAATCTATTGAACATAAGGGGTAAAATTTGTGGATGAGCAAAAAATATTTGGGGTCTTAGTAGATCTCAATGGTAAAAAACACATTTTTTAATTTTTTGTAACAATAATCGTTATAAGGATATTTGATCACAAATCTTATATGAGATCTTCAGTGACCCCACGGTATTATGAGGGTTAATCCCTCAAGGGTCCGAGTTTTATGCCGTCGTCGCTGAGGCAGTGGATGTCTTCTTTGTTGTGTGAGAAAACGAGTGGGGCGTTAAGTGATCCTGATGATGATTACATGGTGGAGGGTAAAGCCCTGGGCATTAGCGTAGTTCATGATATCAGTGGTGCTGGAGTAATCTGCACGGATGGCGCAAGAGTTTGATTGTTGTTGGTGAAGGGTTTATTGGGGACATGGTTAGCTATTAACAGTGGTTTGCTGACAAGTTTTGGTAGGTGACTTTTTAGTAGAGAATCGATGAGGGGGTTGTACCATGAGACCTAATGCCGGCAAGTGGGTTGGAGGGAGAGCGAGGAAAGGAAATAATGACTATATCGAGGTTGGCGGGGATCATGAGCAAATATTTAGTTAGAGTAATGTGGTGGACTTACCTTGGGGTGGCTGCGGTGTATGATCGACGTGATCCGGAGGGTTTAGTAGACCTGGAGGTATTAGGTCTGATGTCCTTCAGGTTAATCGGTTGAGTTGATAGATGGTATATATGAGATTGGGGTCGAGTTCCCCTGAGGATGACTTACAGGTCCGTGGATGGTGTCTATTGTTGAGCGTTGGCCCTTTGAAGATGACGTCGTTGAATTAATGGACTTTAGCGCTGGTGAGGCGGCGTTGGTGGGTTTTGAGAAGAATATGATAATGACACCCTCGCTTCCATCCCGCTTTTGGCTTGGGCATGGTGATGCGTTTTGAACAACAATTGTACGGTGTATGATGCCAGGACCTGTTCTCGACAAAATCGTGGAATTGATCCCATCCGAGGCTCTTAAGACGATTGCGGAAACAGCAATTGCCAAATAAACTACGATTAGAGAAGCGCCAGCGAGCAGCAAAGGGGTTTATGCCATTCAGAATTTTGAAAACCAGAAGCTCCAATCACATGGAGAGCAGCAAAGTCACCAAATCGGACACAAAGTGGAGCCTCAGTCAGTCAATCGAAACAAGCAGCACACCAGCAAATGCAAGACGAGCGGAAAGAAGCACGGAAGAGTTTGCAAGTATATTAGCTACAAATGCAACAAAGGTACGGTCAAATCAAGTTTCATGTTTAAACGATAACGAAGCCAACAATATAGTGATAAATAACGTAAACATCCCCAATACATGTAAGCCAATAACAGTATTGTTAGATTCAGGTTCTCCAATTTTTGCTTTAAATAAAATGACATTTTAAAATAGATTTAAAGATGTACCGTTGCAACAAACCAATGTGATATTCCATGGATATCTGGGGCAAGCGATCGTTCCGTTAGGTTTTATTGAATTACCTGTAATGATCAAAAAAATAGAAGGCAGAACTAAATTTTATATAATTCATCGAGAAGAAACTAATTTTGTAGGGCACGATTTTATGACCATGTTTAACTTTAACATTCATGTAAAAGTTTCAGGGGTAAAAACTATGGAAGTGTTTGATTATGTGAAGAGAGCAATATCTGCTGAATTTCCAGAAGTAGTGGATGGAGAGGTGCCAAAATTTATCATAGTCAGATAACATTGAATCTGAAAGCTGATGCCATTCCTCACCACAGTAGACCACTGCCTGTACCTTTCACATTGAAGAGCAAAATTGAGGATGAATTTAATTCCTTCGAACAAAGCGGAGTCATCATTCCTGTAACATCATCTCAATGGTCAACGCAGAATGTACCAATCATGCGAATAAGCGACAGAGTGATAATATGCGGTAATTATGTTAAACTGAATAAACAATTAGAAGACGTATACTATCCATTACCACGTATAGATGAAATATATGGTAGTCTTTCGGGAAATGTTAATAATTGCAATAACGCAACACATTTTTTTCCTTAAAGAAGGGTTGCTTTATTCAGCATTCAAATTCCTTAATCATTTTACTACAAAACAAAATTTTTTAACGTAATCTTCCATTACGCCACCTTGACGTGAGTGCCAGTATGCCTACACGGTACCTGTCCACAGGCATATGTCGGAGGAGCCAATGTCCTGCTGCATTAATAACGTCTTCATCATTCGCGTAGAGCTTCCGGCGGATTGCATTCTTCGTTGGGTCAGATGAAAATCCGACGGTGCGAGATCGGGGCTGCAGAGACGATGAGGAAGAACACACCACTGAAGTTTTGTGATCTTCTCTCGGGTGCTAAGACTTGTGTGAGGTCTGGCGTTGTCATGGACAAAGAAGTTGGTTTGGCTGAAGTCGTTTCTTCAATTTTCGAAGTGTATCACAATACACTTCAGAGTTGATCGTTTGACCATGGGGAAGGATATCGAACCGAATAACCCCTTCATAATCTTAGAAGACCGTATCAGCAGAGGGTATGGCTTTAAACCTTTTCTTAGAAGTGTTTTATCGCCTCTAACAATGTTTGACAAAAAATTATCACGATGAGCCTCATATCGAGCAACCAGTTCTGCACATGGGTCTCCTTTGTTCCTTATGGTATTCGGTTAGACATCACGGGACTCAGTGGAAAGTAACCTTTGAATATTTCAGCCGGTGAACAATTTTGGCAGAACTACCAACAGAGATGTCCAATTGAGCAACAAGGTGTTTGATTGTGATCCGTCGATTATCTCGAATGAGAAAGTTCGCACGCTCCGACATTGGATAGGTTACAACTGCGCACGGCCGGACGTCACGCGGGAGATCAGACAGTTTTGTTTGACCTTGCGACAATGATGACTCACGCTTTGCCCAACGACTTGCGTGCTTTTATCCAGTGCCAGATAAATATCTGAGATGCCTTGGATTTCTGCCAAAAAAAACTCAATCACTGCCCGTTGTTTGGAACGCACCTCGGCTACAGACGCCATTTTGACAGCTAAGTATAGCGCTGTCACCTATTGAAAATTAATGAAACTATACGAGACGTAGCGGGAATATTGAATGATGTTCCACTCGAAATGTTCAAGTTTTTCAACCAAACGTGGTCGAGAACAAAAATTAATTGCATTAATTATTGAACTCCCCTCGTATTTATGTGGACAATTTAGGAATAACTAACTTCTTGGTTTATTGCAATTAATGTGAAATCTTCAACATTTTAATGAACGCCATATATTTATGTAATTTGGCTTTTGAATATTATCAGAATCTAAACGATCTCTTTTATTTTGTAAGGGTCAATGTCTACTTGAACTCCATTTCTTGAAGCTGGACCTTAAACGAATGATTCTAAAATGTCAAAAATTTCAAAACCTTTATTACACAATGTACTCGACTAAACAATCCCCTTTATTCTGAATGCTAAGCAATGAAATCACAAATGCTTTTTTATCGCTCTGCTCCAACACTTTCAATTCCATACTATAACCTCAAAAACGAACGCAACTGTCTTCTGACATTTAAAAAAATACTACTATGTAGGGCTACCACATTAAATTAAAATTTTAATGAATTGGTCTTTGATCTTTATCTAGCATAATGAGTGGTACGATTGACCTCATCACACTTGCAGTTTCAAGGAGAGACATTAACGTCGTTATGTATTGAATAACCAGATTAAAATACCTATTCCTTAAGAAATATATCTATCCATGTATAAAACCATTAACAAAAAGAGCGAAACCAGAAATAATTCCCAATTGTTACGCCTAATGGAGTTAATTGCCAATTTTTTTTTTCGATGAGACGCGATTGTTTTGATGTGGACGGTGTAGCAAATTTCCCCCCGACGCACAGTGGTCCCAAATGCCGAAAAGCTGGCCAAAATACCTAAAAATGCATGTTTGATTTTGGGACTTTTTACACTTTAGTATCGTAGGATGGTACCCGGCCTATTAAAAATAACCAGTTATAATGGTCTAACCCCTCTGGGCCCTCATTGGCACCAGCGAGAAGGGTCGACGCGCGCTACAAAGGGACCGCGATCCCGAGCCAGTTTATTCGTATGAACATGAGTGAATGCAGTCGACATGGATTCTCCCAATACAAGTAAGTATTTTTAAAGAATATGTCGTATTATAAATTAATTTGGTTACTCTTGGAGTAACGTAACGTGTAAAATATGCTTTTTTATGAGTCCCAGGTTTGAAAGTTAATCTTTAAATGTCCATTAAAAAAAAGTCCCACTAGATCCCACTCTCGAATTAGGGTCCCCTTATTACTTCACCGATTCTAAATAATTGCCCTATAATCAGGAGGTGCTCAAATTTGCTCTTTTTTTGTAATTTTAATTTTTGTAATACTTTTCATTAAGGGGTTAGGTCACTCTAGACTGGGGGAAAAAAGTTCATTTTCTAGATTTTTTTAAACAAAATCTAAAAGCCCTTTTAAAAAACTGTTTTTATATATTTATTGTATGCACATTGAACTTTACTTCCAATTTTTTTTAAAAGAAAATTTTCAAAAATTACGTAACAAAATAAAAAAAATGGAGGTCTCTCTCGAAGTATATGGCAAAACGGGCGAAAAGATCCTGGAAACAGCAATGGACCTGGTACAAAAAAGTAAATGTTTTCTGAATCTCTGATGGATACTCTAAAAAAATACGGACCGGATTTTGAAAATTTTGATTCTAAACAAAATGGCGCACGTTTAAAAAAAAGGTTCATTTTTCGGGCTTAAATCCTCATATAAAAACGTTAATAAAAAAGGAATGAAGCACTTTAGAACAAAAAGCCTTCGTTTTTTTGTAGTGTTTTTGCATGCCTGGATACGTTTTTTTTGAATGCCTTTTGCTGGAGATTAAGAAAGAGCACAATCGCGGCGAAGACAAATCGAAGGTCGAACTTCGCAAACAATCGTTTCAAAAGGGATTCCGCAACAAGTTGGGACTTTTGGTCGATATGCCAAAATGGGTAAGAAAGTACGAACAACGGAAACACTGCTCCCCGTTTTTTTTAATACTACACTTTCAACCCTAATCACTGGAATGACGTAACCTTGATCAAGAAATTTCACGTCATTTTGCAGGCCTTATATTGTGGCTTTCAATTCAATATACCCAAATTTGAAGAATATTGTAAGATTCTTGAGGCTTCCATTCTACCGATTGAGCAAATGTCTTAGAAAATTGCCGGTGAAGCAACTCAAAGTGTTAGACGCTGAGGTTCTGCAGCTGTTAGACACGCCGAGGTATGAATGTGGGAGTAGTGACGACGAATCTGTGAATTCGTCGGACGACGAATATTATTAAGCTGTTATTACTAAAGATAAAGATGTTACTATTAAGATTTTACGATTTAAGAAAAAAACATCCCCTGTATATGACATTTTAGGAAAATATGAGTATTTTTTAATTATTGTCCGCTATATTGGGTTCGCCATTTTGTTTTTTTTTTCAATTTTGACTAAACATTCTTAATAAGCACCTAAACAATCCCCTCCCTGTATACGAAGAAAATATGAGTATTTTTTAATTTTTGTCCGCCATATTGGATCCGCCATTTTGTTTTTTTCAATTTTGACTAAACATTCTTAATAAGCACCCAAAAAATCCCCTGTGTACGAAATAAAAAAAATATGACTATTTTTAAATTTTTTGTCCGCCATATTGGATCCACCATTTTGTTTTTTTAAATTTTGATTAAGGATTCTTCATAAGCGAGCTAAAAAGGCCTTATCTACGAAGTTTGATGCAGTTTGAACAACGTCTTCATATTATGACCACCTTTTCGGCATTTGGGACCACTGTGCGACGGTCGGTCCACCCTTGGAACGAACATAAAAGTCTTGTAAGCGGAAAAGGGGGGCGCTCGGGGCGGCTGCGAAGGAAGGAGGACGTGGGGCGGCTGGCGAGAGAGGGCTGCGAAGGGCCGACGAGTAATCCGTTAATAAATGGAAGAACAAAAGATGCGGTCCAATCAGAGCGAGTCGAGTTCGAACAAAGTATCGTCTGGCGTTGTCTTTTGTTTGGAAACAATGGGGCGTTCGGGTAAACGATGCTCCGTTGTTTAGTGTTTCTATATTGAAGTTATTATTATCGTGGCTTCTTTGCCGGCGGCACGAAATGCCCAATTATATATTTTATTCTGCCGTTTTATTCCCGCGAAAAAGGAAATGCTTTCCGTTATATATCTATATATAAATATAGATAAGCCGCATCGCCTCCAACGATTCAAGTCGTTATCGTTACGGTTTAAATTGATCATTTTCGATAATGGATCGAACGTGGGATGTGTATTTTCCAGACGTATCCGTACTCGGCCAATTACTAAGCTTTACAGGGCCTTTACAAGGGTTTCATCCATTTATTTATTTTAAATTATACTCGAAAATGATGGAACATTTAAATGTTCTTATTGTATAGGATGGATTCATTTGTAGATGTTTTTTTTAAAGGGTAAAAACTCAATTATTTAAAAATGGCTAAAAACTAAACTAAAATTTTAATTACTTTCTTGGAAATGATGAAACGTTAAAACTTTTTTGTAGACAGAAAATAACTAATATTGGGTCAAACCTTCAATAGATCATTAAAAAAGGAATCACAGTAGGCGTCGAGTATTAGGATGCAACAATGAGAGTTTACTTTTCTAAAAAAATATCAAGAAAAACAAAGGAAACCATAAAAAACTCGATCACGATTTTTGTAAAATAATAAGTAATAAGTATTTTTTATAATTTTTCTCAAAGCATTTCATTTAAAAACTGGAAAAACTATTTATAGAATTAATGAACAAATATTTTCTTTAGAATTGATGAAAATCAAGAAATAAAAGTTAAAATTTTCTAATAAGAAAACATTAAGCTCACTTGCACCGCAGCTACTTAACCATTGATTAAAGAGTTAATCGGCTTGCACCGCAACTTGGTCACGGTTAAAGTCCCCCAAAAACGTCAAATCTTTAACTAGCCGTTTTTGGCCGGTTAAAGTGCCAAGTACGTAGTGACTAACTTAAGGACGTTTATAATCGGAAGTTAATTATGTACATTTGTCGGACATTTTTTATATATAGGTTAAGTATCCAGACGCGCCACTCTTCTCAATTGTATGGAATAAAAATACCAAAAATAAAAATCTAAACCCTATTAAATTGTGTGCACTCTATGTTATTACTCTGTGATTGGGGTTTACTTAATCAGCCGACGGTGGTTAAAGTTAATCAGGATTAGTTAATCGAAAAATTTAATCAGAGCTGGTGCAAGTGAACATACGGACATAAAAATCCTTTTTTAAAGAGTTTTTTGTATTCTTAGCCTGTTTTTTCGAAATTGTTTAACACAAATTATTGTTTATTGTCCGAAAATAAATTTAAATTAAAAACAATTTGAAGATATAAAATAGTAAAACAGTTTTAAAGCATTTACTTCAGAAAGAAAACACTGTACTGTAGATACAAAAAATTAAATGAACATTTGACTTAAAAAAATGACATAAGAATAAAATAAATTGTCAAATTTGAACCTCTTATATTTAGAAAGAAATTAAATTGGTAAAACATTTATGATATTTATTATCCCTGAAAATAATTTCATGATTTAAAATAAACAGTTTTTATTTGTAACAAACAATTTTATTATTAAATTTCGGGTTGAGTAATGTGAAGTGTTATACATTATGATGAAAAGGAATTTTATTTTCGTTTCATCATAATTTTATTATGCCATCTATGTTATTTTAGGCATTTTTTATCATTTACATTAATTGTATGGTAAGACTAATTACAAAATTTTCAAAATATTCTCTGTAAAGTTCAATACACTTTTGCAAACGCTTGAATCAAATTTTGAAACACTTTTTCGACTCTGATTGACGTACCTCCAAAACATCTTCAGGCATCAAAAAAAGTTGACCTTGTAATTTATTTATGATCATCCATTCGACGTTTTCAGTACTCAAAAATGTGTGAGAGCTCACATTGTTCTTTTGGGGAATGGAGCGACTTCGGTTGTTTTTTCTATTTTCCCGAAGCCTTGTGACAACTAAATAGTTATGTAACATTTAGATTTAACCGTCCAACATTGCACTAATGGTACAGTTAATATATATGTATTTTTTTAAAGAAAAAACAAGCAATTATTTACTTCAAAGTGCTTTCGCGTATTATTTTTATTGGATTGGGCCTATCTTGTAAGACTCTGCTGTTTACTTTCCAGTTCATACGCATATACCAGTAATTGATCATCTGTTATGATATCATAGAAGTTCTTGGAAGCACCGCAATCATATTTTTGAGCATATCTTGCAACCAATTAACATGAGCCTTTGTATGAACGATTACATTATGTGGAATCCAACGCGACCAATTTTTTTTTTGAAAGCCAAATGTTGGCTGCTTTCTCTTATATTTAAAGGTACCTCAATCTCACGATAAGAACCATGATGGTCTTGCAATATCAGTTCACGAACAGCATTAATGTTTTCTGGAATCACATTCGGTTTTGCACCACCTCACTAAACAAATTACGACCATAATTGGAGAACCTCCTGGAGCACCATTTGGACACGCATTTAGTCCCGCTTTAGGTCCTCAAAAACCTCAGGACTACCTCGATCATACGCCGAAGCAAGGTATGTTTATTTACCTATCTTTGGTTTTCTTTCTTAAATAATAGTCATTAAAACAAATTATTAAAAATGATGATGTGACCTTCTTGGTTCTCTTTAAAATCATCTTCTGGCTTAATAGTTTGGGATGCATCAACTGCAAAAACTTTTTCTAACACTTTATTTGTGGGGCACCTCTCTTCCACCTTTTCAGAAGTTTTCTTGCATGGATCGTTAATGACTGAAAGTTTCTCTACGTAGTTAATAGGACAAAATGGTAGTTTAGGGCACTTTTCCTCTTAAGGATCACGTGAATATGGATCTAAAGCGTATTTAATTTTATAAGGTTCTGTTGTGGATGACCGAACTTTAGTTTAGACTGTTTTGATTCATCTAATTTCTTGGTGGTGTTACTTTTGGGTTGTGTACACCTTTCGGAATCTCCAGAAGACTCTAATATCGTTTCTGGAGTTCCTGATATGTCCGAGGTAATACGATTTTTCTCGAAAAATATGAGGTTTACAAAAAAGGCTATTCCTAACAATTTGCTCAATTTTGGATTCTTTATAATTACTTGTTATATAAATTTCATGTTTATGAGTGTTCACCAAAAGCTTTTCAGTACCAGTTTTGAACCATAAATCCTTAAGTTTAAAGTTTCATCTCAAAAGGATCATTCGTTTTTGAGATACAGTTCCCACCGACAGACACACAGCCACACAGACAGACAGACGTAGATGTAGAATGCAGTAGAGTTACTCGAGACGTTTTTTTTTTCTCGATATTTTTCTAAATTGGAAAAATATTACGTAACTTTTCAAACAAAAGTTAAAGGAAATGAGAAACTAAACAAGTTTTTTTTAAAAATTAGAATCCATCATGAATTAGTAATTAAAGTTACAATGTATGTGTTTGGTGTCCTATAACCCACCCTTCAACCAGTAAAACATAAGCGAGGGTTTTAATTAAAAACGTAAAATGTAAATAAACATAATATTATTGCAGATTTTACTAGATTCAAACAAATTTTTCAAATAATTTTGGATGATGTTTTACTGATTGGAGGGTAGGATAGAGGCTACCCACCCACCCTACATATACATTTAAACTTTATTTCCTTATCGTCTCGCGGTTTCCAATAAAATTTATTACAAAACTTTTTGAATAAAAAGGAAATTAAAATGGCAAAATGAGTAAATTAGTAAAAATTTTATGCACTATGGGTGGGCAGACTTTAAATCTAAATTAAATAAGATTAGTTACAGAAAGTCATTTATATTTAAACTAAAATTTTGATTTTGTTTTATTTTTCATTACATAAAGGGTTTGAATGTTTTTAGCTGTAAAAACATCAACGATTAGTAATTAAAGTTATAATGTATATGTAGGGTGGGTGGGTGGCCTCTATCCTACCCTCCAATCAGTAAAACATAAGCGAGGGTTTTAATTAAACGTTGTAAAATATGAGTAAACACAAAATAATTGCAATTTTTAGATAGATTTATTCATACAAATTTTTGAAATAATTTTTGATGATGTTTTACTGATTGAAGGATGGGATAGAGGCCACCCACCCACCCTACATATACATATAAATTATAATTACTAATAATCTCGTGATTCGGAATAAAATTAATTACAAAACTTTTTGAATAAAAAGAAATTCAAAATTTAAAATTTTTGAGTGAGTAAATTAATAAGATTTTTATGCATTATGGGTGAGCACACTTTAAATTTGAATTAGATAAAATAAGCTATAGAAGACTATTTAAATTTAAAGTTTAATTTCGATTATGCTTTATTTTTTATTACATAAAGGGTTTGATTGTTTTTTGCAGCAAAATCATGAACGATTAGTATTTATAGTTATCATGTATATGTAGGGTGGGTGGTTGGCCTCTATACAACCCTTCAATCAGTAAATCATAAATGAGGATTTTAATTAAAAGTTGTAAAATGTAAAAAAAAATAAAAAATAGCATGTCGCCACCATAAAAATGTAAATATACATAATACAGTGAAACCATAGAACTTTCCTTACATTTTTCTCGAAAAATAAGGTTTACTCAAAAAGGCTATTCTTAACAATTTGCTCAATTTTTGATTCTTTACAATTACTTGTTATGTAAATTTCATGTAACTTTTCAGTAGGCAAAAAATATCAACATTTTTAATTTTTAATTTCTTTCTTGTTACTTAAGAACTTTCGTAATTTCAAATATTGACAAAAAACAAAAAAGCGCCTCGAGTAAACATCCACTTTCGGTTTATAAATATTCTCCAAAAGCTTTTCAGTTTCAGTTTTTAACGACAAAACCTTAAGTTTAATGTTTCATCTGAACAGAATCATTTGTTTTTGAGATACAGCGTCCACGAAAATAATGCTTTCCCTATATATTCTATATAGGAAAAGTAAAAAACTATACATAAAATTTTGGCCGAAAGAAGCATGGGCGAAGTTCACAATTAAATATGTTTTTCCACTCAAACCCAATCCATCACCATGATTTTAAGGCAGCAAGGATCCTCCTAGCCATCTGGAATATTTAATTTCTATTTTGATTTCTTCTTTTATCACCTTTTTCAGGGAGAATATTTTTGCTGTTAATGTCAGCATGATGGATATACATATATAGATTAATAGTTTTTTCAGATTAATATTACTTGTCTCTCCTTCCACCTCCTAAACAACGCATATACTTCGATACATAAATATAGTCACCATTTCCTACCTCCCTCCAATGCACTTGCCGCCATTAGGTCATACAATACCCTCATCGATTCTCTGTTTAAAAAAAAACATCTCCCAAAACTCTAACTCTTAAATTCCTAACAATTGATAATCACCTTTCAAAAAAACTTGGGCCACTTAACGCCACATTTGTCTTTACAGACTTTTCTCATACAATAAAGAGGACCTTACCGACTCATTTGCAACGTCCTAATGGTTGGACCCTTTGTTCATTTACTTATTTATTTATTCATTTTTACTTTACATCCTGTTAAAATAAGGAAAATAAAATTAAGATATATACATTAAAAATTACAAAAATTTAGGTCGTACGACTTGCGGGCGGAGTTCACCATGTGCTCTTCCACTCAGGACCCTTCTGTTTCAGATGTGACATTCATTCTCAAGAAATTATTTTTATCAGTTAGGTATTATATTGGCTATTTCTAGCATATTTATGTCCATTTTACATGGAACAATTTTAGGCGCTTTGCCGAACCTTATTTTCTTCGTTCCATCCAATGCTCCACCTACCTCTCCACACCCTGTATGAAACCTACAATCTGTGGTACCTGCATAGGCAAACACATCACTAATAAACGCATCTCAAAGAGACAAAACCCTAACAGACAACAAATCTGTCCCCCCAAAATTTCCCCCCCTCCATCAGCAACCAAGCCATCCTCAAAGAGAAAATCTCGTCCAAATTATCGCTCATATTCATATCCAAACTTCATCTCACCCAATTTCCAGCCATCCAGAAGACGATCTCGGCCCCTGTCTCTGAAATATTCGATCTCCCAGTAATAGTTTTGAGCTCCTTAGTTCAACTCATCATTCTTGTTTACTCCTGCGCCCCACGATCAAAATTCACTCCACGACAGAGATAAATTCCGCAACAATCAACATCAGAGGGGCTAGAAGCAAAATTGCTCCCTTATGAGTGACCTCAATCCTCTGCTTACAAAAAAAACTCGCCTCTCAATCCCTGGTTTCAACATCCATCCGGTCGACCAAGGACATAACAAAAGCAGGCGGATGGGCTATAATTCGTACCATTCATTTTCTTTCCAATCGCTTGACCACAACATCTGCATTGCTTCTGACATCATTTATTTCCCCAACCTCATCTCGATCTCTGTTCACTCTATTTAGATATTTTCCTCTTCCTCATTTCCCTTCAAAATATTCAATCTGCTCTCCTCCCAACTCCGCACCATCATGCCAGGCGACTTCAACGCCAGATCCTCTTCTTTCTGGGTAACTGTCACCAATTCTCGTGCAGTCTAAATTATGTAATTAAGTGGAGAATAACACTTGTTTTGTTCCATATTGTTTTTATTTTCAGTTGCCTGACACGTGTTTCGGTCTTCGCAGACCATTATCAAAGTTAAAAACAATATGAAACAAAACAAGTATTATTCTCCACCTAATAGTAATATCAGTTTCCATCAAGAGTATAGCGCAACAAGCATTAACTTTATGTAATTAATATTATTTATATATTTTTTCTATGTGTTAGGCTTTTTGTTTACACAGAATTAAAGCAAATAAAGAAACAGCCCACTCGGCTGCAAACTTTAAAACCTTCTCCTAATCTCTTCACTCGTTCGCCTTATCAATCTTCTTCCAATCTGTATAGTCTACAGAGATCACTCTATCACCGACCGTATTCTAGTTACGGATGATAACATTGATCATTTTGGCCCTTGCTCTCAGAGTAACCGCATCAATAGTGTTCACCTCTCTATTCTCTCCCCTTGCTTCCTTTTTACAACTCCCCCCACCCCACCGTTCCCCTTAAGTAGGATCTTCTCCCGAACTAACTGAAACGGCTTTCAATCCTACCTGGACCAAATTCTCCTCTCCTCATATCCTCATCGACAGAAAAAATCGACACTGCAGTATAATCAATATCCTCTTCGATCCAACTGGGTATCAACAGACACACATCTCTCTCCTGCCCTTCTCATTCATACTCGCTCCCCTTCGCACAACCTTATTTATTCGCCAGAAACGACACCTTATATCAATCAATCAATTTATTGGTGTTAAAAGATTACATCTGTTTGTTCTTTTTGTGGTCGTAGTTGCGGTAAGTTTAAGCTATCTATCTTTCCACCTGGTCTTATATTGGTGACTACGAGTTCGAAAAGTTTTTAAATTTTGTTTAACATACATAAGGCATACGTAGATATACAAAGAAAGCAAGGTTAGTCTGCCAAGATGTTTAAAGGTACTTTTACAGCCATCTTGATACTTGAGTGAGGCTATTTTTCTAATTGCTCTTCTTGGCAATTTATAAAGTCGATGCCTACAAGTTTCATGGCCCCAAATAAGTATTCCGTAGTGTATGTGGCAATGGAATGTAGCAAAATATTTTGCTTTTTTTACCCCCTGTGAAATCATCATTGAAAGTGCTCTTAATCAGTATGAGGCTATGACTATTCCAACTTAATTTTGAGTCAAGTTGAATACCTAAGAAAAATGCAGCATCCCTGTGTTCAAAGTTAATGTTTTTGAGAGTAAATAAAATTTCAACAGTTTTCGTTTCATTCATGACTAGTTTATTAGCTTCAAACCATTCTGATGCTTAGTTTGACAAATTTTGTGACTCTTTTAAGCCTCATTAGCTTAAAAGAGTGGTGATCAGCAAATAAGATACTTTTATCAGGTAGTAATGTTTGCGGAAAGTCCTTGATGAACATCAGGAATAAGCCAGGACCCAAAATTGATCCCTGCGGCACATCGTGCTTGATTATAGAAAAGTCAGATTCTAAATTATTTAAATAGACTAAACAGAATATAACCTGACAAGCCTAATTAATACAAAGTACAAAACCCATATTTAGCAAGTTTACGAAGCAATAGTTCATAATTGAAATGTTGCCATATGAAGGAATGGATAGCAGATATAGTTGATATTTCTGTACAGAAACCAAACTGTGATTCTGAAAGTAGTATTTTTATTAAGAAATGTTAGTATTTGCTCCTTCAAGATTTTTTCAATTACCTTTGATATGATAAGTAACAGCCTGGTAGGCCTATACATATTTTTTTGTAAATCGGAATTAATTTTGCACATTTCATATGATCCGGGAAGTTATTACTAGTGATGATGCAGGAATGGTAAGGAGAACTATTACTTATTTTAGTCTACTAGATAAAACTCCATAAACATAAAAGGCCTTACTTTTTTTGAAATTATTAAAAGCATTCCTCACCTTCGATACCGATACCCCCTGAAAACTAAAAGTCCGCATAGGATTGACATTGATATCAAGAGATTTCAAATTCTAATGCTAAATGATAATTAAAATCCTCACACGTTATATTACATTTAGCTTTCTGTTCCATATTTGACGTTTTTATTCCATTAATAACTTCCCTAGATGCTATTTGTTTATTACTTGAGCGCTTGAGATATTCTTCATATGCTTTAAGTTACTAGTTACTAGTTTTAATAGCATTCTTATAAACATGGTGGAATTGGTCTCGAATGTGCTTATTTTCAAGGATTGTTGTTCTTTTGTAGGGAATGCTAATGTGATGAAATAAGTTAATTTACTTTTGAACATATTTGAATTAGTGCTTATATCATTGCTATCGTACATCTGTATCCGCGAGTAATTCAAAAAATACATTCTTCCTTGCAATGATATGGGCCTGTGATTTCGAGTAGGTTTAGTTTTTGTTGGTGTTTCAGAGATTGCAATTGATACTGAAATATCGACATGGTCAGATAGAAGTTTCTCAAAAGGACAAATATCAATACTATTTATGTCATAATGGGTAGAAACATTATCAATACAATTGCCATTTATAGTATTGAACTTAACGATTTTAAACAAACCGTAAAACACAGACTGCACTTCGTGGGTATTAGTGTTACAATTAATATTAAAATCTCCACCCAAGAGAACAAAACGGTTTGTTAATTTTAATTGATCCAGTAGAGTGTTTAGATTTAGAATAAATGTATTTAAATCTCCACTAGGAGCTCTGTAAACGGTAATGGTTTATAAGCTATAGTTGGGAATAAATATACAAGCCAATTCACAATCTTTGTCACTAGATATTTCATCCGTAGTACTATTGAACGATTGCAATTGTACCGTACATTATTAAATCTTTACAGACTCATTCGCCACTAAAATTTTTCACACGAACGAACAGAGTAAATAGACTTAATTCCCTAATCAAACTAAGAATCAACAAACACAAAAACCAAAAATAGCTTAACACCATTTACAGTCTTTCCGAAAAACCTTTTTAAGCTTTCCTCCCGTCCCACTTTCATACGCCATCCCACTCTAATCTCCCCCATTGGCAAAACCACTACAGACGTTGCTGAGTGCTTTGCCTTTCACCTAACTAAAATCCAATCGACCTCCCTCGCGGCCCATCTTTCCACTAGCTAACTACCGCTTTAATGTAACCCAACTTCTCCCACTGACAAAATAAAATTCTCTTCACTTACTTCTGGCAACGACGACATTACATCTGAATGCATCATGTCCCTACCACCTTCCACTCAACCTAATATCATATCCCTAATCTTCCTCTCTTGCTTCGCTGCTGGATAGGAGGGCTGCCAAGATCATTTATGATCCCCAAAAAGAAAAAGGACCCCACCAACCCATCCTCATACCGTCCCATTTCCTTACTTAACAAAATGAACAAACTCCTGAAGCGAATAATCTTCTCGCAGCTCCTCGGCTCCTCCGAATAACACATCCTCAACCCTGATAATGGTTTTCATTCTGGTTTCTCTATCCATGATGCCATATTTGCCCTAAAGTCTGCTTCGTTAAACTTTGCTAATAATGGCCAAGCCAATATCTGAGTACAAGACGGCACTTCAAGACGCCTGATTCGCAAGTAATGCTAGATTCCTAAAGGAGTCTAGAAATCAGCCTAAGGTAAGACGACCATACGTGCCTTAAGCGGGACAGTCCCGACTTTTAACAATTTGTCCCGCGTCCCCCAGCGTTTAAAAAAAGTCCCGATTTTTGTTGGAAAGAATGCACAAGCTGATCAAGTGATCTTAAATCCAACACCTACTTCCGGTTCAGGGAAGTTAGCAGTGCTACCGCTAGAGATACTATCAATAACCTTAAATCATCATCAAGCCGCGATATATATGGTATGAATACAAGTTTACTCTTTGAGCCCTTATCTAAATTGATAAACCAGTGCATAAGAACTTGTAGCTTGCAACGTGCTTGTATTATACCTATTCATAAACAAGGAGATATAAATGACATTAACAACTACCTGCCTACATCTCTTTTAACTATAGTATCTAAAGTCATCGAGCGTAAAATACACCAGCAAATGCTTGAATATTTAGAATCGCATAAGCTTATCTCCAATCAGCGGTTTTGTTTCCGTAGGGGAAGGACCACGGGTGATGCAATCACTGCATTAACGGAGATGATCTATGAAGGTGTTGAGACAGAGATATTCTGTTAAACCTTTATGGACCTTTCAAGAGCTTTTGATTGTTGTTCTTCTGCGCAATCTATATTGTTACAACTTCCAACCAGATAGTTGCACGATTAACTAATATCTTAGCCATAGAACTCAGCACGTTAGTTTTATTGGCACTAATTAATCAGAAGTACTTATAAAGCATGGTGTTACATAGGGTTTAATATTGGGACCGTTACTATTCATAATTTATATCAATGATCTACCCCCCTGACACAATAATAATACTTCCACCACATTATTTGCTAATGACACAACCCTAGTAGTAGCTCATTTCTTTGATAAGAAGGGATGATTCTAAAACTCCACTACATAAACACTTCAATTCCATCAATCAGATTAATTAAAACTCGAAAAGGACGTTCATTTCTTCACCGAATGGTTCATTTCATCGACCCCTATAATCTCGGTACATCATCTTCCATCATCCTTACCTCTCACGAAAATCCATACAACAATAAAAATAAAAAAATAAAACAGGCTAAACTCAAGCAAACTCTTTTTCAAAAAGTAAATAAATAAATACACAAAACTGTCAATGACATGCCGCACTCTACTCAATCAATCAATCTCTCTAAACATGCCAGAAAGGAACCGATACTCCCTCTCCTCACTCCAACTCCACTACCACGCTCACCCGATATCTTCCAATCAGCAACCTCCACATCACTGTGCCTCAAGACTCTCAGACTGTCGTTTGAAGAGGCTCAGGCCTACAATAGAGAACAAATTTGGTGCGGAGGCACCACGGGGGTGTTGATACATTAAATTCCCTACTAATTATGTGTTTGCTGTAGTAAGTGGCATTATCAATCAACGGTTAACAATTATTTATAGCGAAGAGTAACACTTGTTTTGTTCCATAAAGTTTTGATTTTCAGTTTCCTGACACGTGTTCCGGTTTTTGCAGAACATTTTCAAAGATAAAACTCTGATAATGCCACTTACTACAACAAAAACATAATGTTGTTACTCTTCACCTAATATTAATATCTGTTTCCATCAAGAGTGTAGCGCAAAAAGCATTAACTTTATTATTTATAGCAATTGTAGAGTTTGGCTATCGATCTCATGGTTCTTCAACCGTGATTTTATGCATTTATATTTGTGTAAATTAGTGTTTCCATTCTTTTCTTATAAATTTCTCTCTTCGTTTCAAAAAAAAGGACATTGATTTCGTTTGTTATGCAAATCGCGTATGGAGGAACGACGACGTGCGGAAAAGTCTGTGGAAATTTCCTAATGCGGTGGTTTCCATTTTGTCGATGGCGAGTAGTTGACAGCGTGCAGACGCGACTGGCTGATATCCAATATCCATGTTTTACATGGGTGTAATGCGATTTGAATACAAATATACATACTGTGCTTGTGTGTGTGTGTAAATATATCCTCGCACACACATCGATCGCTTTCAGTAAAAGCTCGCACACCGACACATACCTATTTATATTGGGGACAAATATATAGAGAAATCCATGTTTTTCATGCACTTTGACCGTCGGTTTGCTGATCACTCGTCAGTTACATCACGCTAACTGCCAATTGTACTTTTAATGCGTACGCATTTGCACCGTATAATGCGTGCGATGAACACCGGCCACAAATGATTGTTTGCAATTTGATGCCGAACAAATACCAAATGATATACTTACATGATAAAATGTATGAATAACATTAAAGATAAAGATTGGACTAAGAGCTTATTACAATAATTAATTATTCAAATTCATAAACCTATAAACTTCCCATTAAATAAATTTAATAAAATTGATTATTCTATGTTCTCATGTGCACTGAAATATATATGAAATATTACTCGTTTCTCCCTATAATGAGAAATCTCTTACAAGGTTATAGCATAAATTCTATGCTGAATATGGCGTATTCAGATAATTATTCCACTTTTGAAAAATCATGGAATATTTAAGCTATATCGCAGTAAATCGAAAAACTCTCTGAAATAATCTAACACTTGATAGTTTGAACTAAAGACATAGGATTTATGATGTCTTAAAGATTTTGGTCAGTTAAGCCAGCTTTCAGGCTTATGAAAACTAATCCAAACGCACTGCGGCATTTACAATTTTAAGAAGAGTAAGTCTACTCTTGCAACTAAGTTTTTCACTATAGCGGTGGAAATACAATTGGTATCTTGAATTCTACGTGTTTTGAACTATTTATTGGTTTATTTGGCTTTTTGAAAGTAGCATGATGTCAGGTAATGTGTAATTGGTCTTAAAAAGGTACTAAGTTCAGAATTGAATGGATACGATTGCTTTGGTTGAGTGTAATGTAATTTGGGCTTCTAAACAATCCGCAAATACTTCATAATCATCGATTTAAAACAGAGGCATGGTCAAATTGTTAATATTTAAGAGTCCAAATGAACCTCCAAACACACTAAAGCTCTCAAGGGGTAACCAGTGGATTGATTGAAGTAAGTAGTAACTAATAAAAGGATTAATTAAGCACTTGGTTATGTTTCACTATTTTATTAATCGTAAAGTAGTTTGTGATGAGATTAAGAAATTATTGTTAAAAACATCGGGACTGTGATTATAGTTAGTGAAATAAAACGTTAGATTTAACTGTATGAACTCCACCCAGCTTGATCCTTTCAAAATGTTTATTTGATTTATGTAATATTTTTTTGTAAAGGAAGATAATAATAAACATAAACTGCTTCTAGTTGTTTTAAAGTAATTCACACAATCTAAAGTTAAAAGGTTGTAGCTTTGGGTTTAATCAAAAGAAAACACGACATTTTCACCGCTCTCGGAAGAAGGAAATGACATTTTACATTTTAAGCAGCTCTTTCGAAGAAGTGGCTGCAAAGAAAAAAATCTACGAACCACCTTCACTTTGCGAAAAGACTTTTATGTAAATATGAGAAAGTACTGCAGACTCCATTACTAGCAGATGGTTCTTCGAAAGCACTTAGCAAGATTATTATCAGTAGTAAGGAATAATGATCAATATTCTCAAAACTTGAACAATACGCCAAAAACACCATCGAGGAGTACTAAACAAGATTCAGATTTGGAAGGTCTACGGTCAACCAACTACACACTACCAGACAGATATACAAAAAATTCTGGGAATTTGACATATTGACACGATGGCACGATGCTAAACACCAAATGCAGAGTTGGAGTAGAAGGAGAAGTAACAAATTGGTTTCACATACAGGACCAAAACGTGGAACTCGAATACGAATAGAACAGCAACAGCAGCCAAGGAAAAATCGAGCGAGGGCAGAAGACATTGTATTGAAAAACAACAAAAGACAAAATTCAATGCCAAACACCAAATGCAGACGAATTTGACTCGCATACAGGACTAGAATAGGGAAACGGATTAGCCCCGATGCTCTTCCACCTGAAACTCGAATAATTAATGAGAATGACAGGAATCAATCTAAACGAAACCATTATGAATAAGCCCGTCCAAATAGTACCCTATGTGGATGGTATTAACATCCTGGGCAGAACAGCGACAGCAGCCAAGGAAGCTTTCGTAAAAATCGAGCGATGCGGAAGATATTGGATTAAAAATCTACGCAAGTAAGAAAAAATGCATGTGTCAAAGTAAAGAACAAGGGGAAATCATCGAAGAAACTAAAGCGTCAAGAGAGTTGGACATTTTAGCTACCTAGGCTCCAACATAAATACCCAAAATGATAAAACCTATGGAGATAAAAGAACAAGTAGCAAGCAGCAGTCTCTCTGATACCAATTATAAAGTCTAGAAACATCTATAGAGATATAACTCACATATACAAATCTCATTTGGACAGTAGTGTGCTACGAAAGAGAAGCGTTCTTAGGAACTATTAGACCGCTTTTAAAAAAGGTACTGAGAAGAATATATAGAGCGATAAACGATTATTATTTATTTATTTATTTATTTATTAGTGCTTTATCAGACTTGCTTTACAAATATAATTTGACGTACATAAGAAAGTAAACAAAACCATACAAATAATTTCGTCAGCAAGCTGAAAGGCGGAGTTCACTCTTGAAGAATGTTCGTCCACTCTAAACTGTCGGGCCTCTCCTTCAATGTGTCATTATAGATGAACTCAGCTTCGGATACATATATTTAAGCAATAAATGCTTATTTATTGTAATAAACATTACAACAAACATAAGATTAATGCAGCTCAGGTGAACTTAGCAATTCTACTATAATTGTCATCTGAAATCTATAACTTGCATGTTGACTATCACATGTTTGTTAATACGATTCTGTTAGTTATCGTCGGTCAACTGTACGCTTGCATTTATCATTTTATATCTGTAAGGGTAATAAATGCTTTTATTTCCGAACATCAGCAAACATGTTTACGCAAATATGGAAAAGTACGGCAATCTCAATAATGGGCCAATGTTTCAAATAGAGCATTTAGCAGGACTATTACTGAGAATATACTTCACGGAGTAACAGTGATCAATATTGTTAAACCATGTCATTAGTTGCCACCGTTAGCCTTTCTCTTCAGCTCGACGCCTACACGAAGCTAACTGATGGCATTACCATTGGGAGATCTTTCAGATTTTCTGTTGCTGTTTCTCGCCTTAAGCAACCTGGATGGCCAGGCAAGAACCGCGTTTGAACAGCAACTCGTTCTAGATCAGATTCCCACCTACTAGCAGTTGGTGGACTTCATCTCTCATCGCTCATGTCTGCAACATTAAAGACTTATTTTCTTGGGGTGTTTGCACGTCCTACCACATCTTCCACAAAGTATGATTTATGGACTGTTCGAAATTTGAACAGAACAGCACTATAAGCTTGTGCAATAGATTTCGATTTGATAATATTAATTTTCATCTCAGAGGAACGCTTGAAGTTTGCAGTTAAATTATGTTTATACCATAAAATATTGGAAACCTATAATTTCACACTAGAATTGAGTAATAGAATTGAGCGGGATCCATAATTGTGATTTCTTGTCCGTTGTAGGTCTAGCCTCTGCGGACGTGAGATTGGCTTCTTAGTATGGAGAAGACTGATGTGGATCCGATGATGAGTTCTGGTTTGTGAGGCGTGATGATGTGCTGGTGGTGCTGGCTGGAAGTCAGGAGAGAGGGAAGGGGGCAGTAGAGTAGAGGAATAGAATCGGTTCTTTACTGTCTGTTTAATGTGTGAAATTTTTAATTTTTTTTAAAATTATATTATTAGGCGATGAAATTCACTAAGCAGTTGGATATAAGGGCGCGGTAAGCCACGGGATGGAGGCAAGATGATCTTCAGAGTGGCATCGGCTAGCATGGGGGGTGATAGCAGAGTATGGGAGCTTTCTTCTGGGCTGAGTTGTGTGATAAAGGCTAGAGTCAATTAGGGATTTGTTTATGTGGTTAAGAGAAGACGTACGAGTAACAAAATTGCTGATAAGTCGAATTGTTCTCTATTTGAGAGGAGCAGTCGCTGCGTTGTATACAAATACAATTTTACTACTACCACTACCTCTTAGCTTGGGGGGTATTTAAGGATAGGTCTGATGAATGATTCATAGGTATGGAGTTGTATATTGGAGGTATGGTCAGGTAGACTTGATTTCAACGCAGCGACGGGGCAGTACTTTGTAAAGATCTTTATTTTTGGAACCGAGGGACTTATTGTGATGGAAGGAGATGACAAGTTAGGAAAATTTTTTGTGGGAAAAGAGGGAGATTGTTGAATGAATGGAGAGTTTTCGATATAGGTAAGGGTGATGGGATTTTAAAGGGTTGATAGAAAGATGCTAGGAGTGTCATCAGCATGGCAGGTTGTCACATGTGTAGTCACAGTGGACGAACGGCTGTTAGAACTCTTATATATTGGAGATGCCAGTGTAAAAATTTACACTTAGATAGTCATTTGTCATTCTTTTTAAGTTACAAATTGATTTGAAATATAAATAAAAACGTTTACTAAAATAAATATAATGAAATATAAATAACTTACTCAGATATGTACGGCAACTGACACAATAATGAAATATAACCGAATGAAGGTCTGAATTTATACCTGAGATGGATTACTGAATTCTACGGAAATAATTATGTTCGGGATTAAGGAACTTTATTGTGTCAGTTGCCGTACATATCTGAGTAAGTTATTTCAATTTCATTATATTTATTTTAGTAAATGTTTTTATTTATATTTCAAATCAATTTTATAATAAAGCTGTACTGATGAGATCGAGAGATCGAAACATGTGTCTGCAGATGGTTATAAATTGTGTATTGAATTATTTAATTGCTTTTGCTAATTTATTTTTAATTACATCAACCTAAATTAATTTCTTGTTCCTAATTTATCGTAATATAGTCACTCACAAATTACAGAAAGAAATACGTTCAAAACTAGTGTTGCTTTGATAGCCTTGCTATTTTGTAATACACAAATTACTTTTGTATTATTCAATGTCTGTCGAAGTATAAGCTAGAGAAGTAGTAGTTTCAAAAGTGGTTTGTTCTTGTAGTCTTAATAAGACTTATTTGTTGTAGATTTTACGAAATATTTTCGTGTTTTTTCTAATTATTAAAGATATAACTCTCGGATAAAGATTGGATTAAGAGCTTATTACAATAGTTAATTATCCTATATTCATAAACCTATAAACTTCTCATTAAACGAATTTAATATAATTGATTATTCTATGTTATCGTGTGCACTGAAATATATATGGCACATAACTCCGTCCTACTTAAAATGGTGCAACAATTTTGCCAGACACTTTATTTTTGGTTTTTAGAATAGATAAACGAAAAATCCAAATAACCCAGTCATGATTAAATATACTCCAAATAATAATGTTCCTTGCTAACAACTTCATCTTCACTAGATTTTGTTGGCTGTAGATTAGAAGAATGTTTACCTAAGTTAAGGTTTTCTAGGTGCAGTTTAAATTCATTAAAATTAAATTTGCGGGCTGTCCAAAACCAAAGAATTTCCAATTTTCCATAATAATACAAATTTTTACTAAAAGTGTATTTTGAACAAAAATATATCGTAAAGACTATTTAATTTACTCTACATTGTCAAAATGAACTCAGTTACCTTTGATAGTTGATAAAAAATATAAGCCACTTAGGAAACCGACCTAAGAATCATCAAGAAATATAAGTGTTAGATTAAATCAAATTCACTTGACTTGTTTCACAAATTAATAATTTATTAGACTCAAGGCCATTATCAAGATAAGATAAGAATCGAAGAAATACGAAGCTGCAGAATCCTTTGCTAGATCTAAAAACAGGAGATATATTTTGTTTAAAGATGTTAGCTAGTTCGGCTAGCTTTTAAGCTTATGGAAATTAATCCAAACACACTGTGGCATTTGCAATTTTAAGAACAGCGTATCTACTCTTGCAACCTAGGTTTCTCACTATAGGGGTGAAAATAGCGTTGATACCTGGGGTTTCATGTGTTTTCAGCTATTTAATGGTTCACTTAGATTTTCGAAAGTAGCATGATGACAGGTCCATGTTTGATTGTTCTTAAAAACATACTGACTTCAGAATTGAATTGATATTTTTTGCTATAATTTGGCCTTCTAAATAATACTTCATAGTTATCGATCCAAAAAAGACTAAGCTATTGGTATTTGAGAGTCTAAATCAACCTTCAAACAGACTAAACTTCGGAAGGATGACTGGAATAATAATTCTGCCAATCGTGAACTCATTGAGAGCTAGAAACATAATTGAGAAGTCTGCTGTATATCTAATTATCTATAGGTAGAGGCCTATAACCTTTATCCTGCACTTATGTCAATTGGTTGACTCAAACACACTCAATGGTTTCTTAATACCGATTTGCAAAATTTAAAATAACTAGTTTGTGATGAGAATAAAAAATTATTATCAAGAACTTCGGAACTGTGTTATAGTTACATGAATAAAACGTTAGATTTAATTGAAAATTCACCCAGCTTCATCCATCCAAAATGTTTGTTCGTTTTATATAATATTTCGTTGCACCATCCAAAATGTTTGTTCCTTTTATATAATATTTTGTTGCAAAGGAAGCTAAAGTCTAAAAACTGTAAAGTACTTCAAGCTGCTATAAAGTAATTCACAAAATCTAAAGTTAAAATTTTAGTAGTGAAAAGACTGTAGCTTTGGGCTAACTCAAAAGAAAACACGACATTTTCATCGTCCTCGGAAGAAGGAAAAGACACAAGTCATAAAGCAGCTCTTTGAAGGAGTAGCTGCAAAGAAAAGATTCAACGCGGTAAGGATAAGAAACACCTTCATTTTTTTCGAAAAAAAAAAAACATGAGAAGGTACAGCAGATAGTTCTCCTAGAGTACTTAGCAGGATTATTATCAGTAATGAGAAACAATGATCAAAATTCTCAAAACCATGCCATTTAGCATTACTAAAACACTCGTACACATTTTCCCCAACGTCTTCAGCTTGTCGTGCATAATCAGCTTCTGGATGATCTTATCAGGCAAGGTTTCTTACGATACCAGTCCATTTATGATCAGCTTGAAAAGAGGTATTTGTACATGGTTTGGATGAACGAATCCATTGGTCAAATTTGTGTCATTACTAACTTTCTTAATTTTAACTTCCATGCTAAAATTGTAACACTCTGACGGTTCATTTGTTAACACAACAAATCCACGGTTTATACAGTGGCTCATTAGGCTTTTCACTTCATCCCTCTCTAATGTATCATATATATATTTTATATATATATATATATATATATATATATATATATATATATATATATATATATATATACTTAGAAGTGGGAACATCCTCAATAATTACGTACTCAGTCAGGTGGTAAGTTGGATTTTCTTTGCTGGAGCAAATTGTGCTTTGAATAGCCCAAAACACATTATCAAAATCGCCAAGTTTCACTTGCTGTTTCAAGTCGGACCGTTGCAATATTTGGATGTAAACGTTTTTCATTAAAGTGGCGCCCAACACAATATTGCATTTTGGTAGTAAATAAGTTCGCATTTTTAAAAAGGCATCCTCCGATGATGTTTAGCAGTATCCGTAACGTCACAACCATCATTACAGCTGAATAAATCAAGCAACCAGCTTTCTTTAGGACTAGAACTTTTACTCATTCCACAACTCAGCCTTATTATCCGAATTAGACCAGAGTTGTGCTACAACACTGTCCGAATCCACAACTTCAGCCAAGCAAATTCAATATCGCCTGATTTCACGTCCTTTTCGTGCTCTTGAAGTGCTGATTTTTCCTAGTCCTTTCCATTGCCACTGTCGTTATTTTTCTTACACCTTACATCCATCAACAACGACAAACTTGAACACTACGCCGAAAACATTATTGAGATGTACCAAGCAAGATTCAGATTTGGAAGGTCTATAGACGACCGACGACAGACCGCCAGACAGATATTCGAAAAATTCTAGGAGTTTAACATATTGACAAGATGACACGATGCTAAACACTAAATGCAGAGTACGAGTAGAAGAAGAACTAGCAAATGAATTTGATTCACATACAGGACTAAAACAGGGAAAAGAATCAGCCCTCTTCAATCTGACACTCAAATACGTAATGAGAACGACAGGATAAAATCTAAACGATACCAATAGGAACAAGCTCGTTCAAATATTAATATAAGACCAAAGCTTTTTTGGGTCATTTATAATTGTCATTTGTAATTGATTATTTAGAACTGGTGCTGAAGCAATTAAAAAGATTTGTTGATATGTTTTCAGGCTGCCTACCATATCTTCTACAGTATTATCATTGATGATGTCCTTAATTACCATTATTTTGATTTGAGAATATATTTCATCTCAGAAAAGCGCTTAAAGATTGCAGTTTAATTATGTTTATACCATAAAATATTGTAAACCTGAAATTCAAATGGGAGAAATCCCTGTTTGGATCGGCGGGTTTTCTTCTCCGGCACCGTAATTTCTTGTCCGTTGTAGGACTGAGCTTCTGTAAACCTGAGATTGACTTCTTAGTATGGAGACGAGATGTGCTGGTGGTGCTTGTTGAAAGTCAGGAGAGAGATGAGGGCGTAGTAGAGTAGAGGAGGAATATGGGTTATTTACTGGCTGTTTAATGTGAGTAATGTTGTTTGATTGACGGTGGCGAGGTAATAGTCTTTTCATTAAATTATAATATTAGGTGATGGAGATGTAATTCACTAAGTAGTTGGAAGAAAGGACGCGTTTTTGAGCTTCGGGGTAAATGTAAGATCATCTTAAGAGTGGCATCGGCTAGCATGGGTGGTGATGACAGAATAAGGGACCTTTTTTCGTGGGTGAGTCATTAGATTTGGTTATGGGATTAAGGGAAGACGAATGAGTGGCGAAATTATTCTCTGTTTGAGAGAGGCAGTCCCTGCGTATTGGTATACAATTTTACTGGCAATATCTGGTAGGAGTTTGTAGTATTTTCTCAGAAGGTGCCGTTTGAAGAGTGGAGGTACACTTTTTCCACCCCGTCTCAGCTTGGGGAGTATTTAAGGATAGGTCTGATAAATGCTTTATAGGTGCAGAGTTGAACATTGGAGGTATGATCAGGGGGATCAGGTATGATATTGATGGCATGATCAGGGGGACGCAGTGACGAGACAAGTCTTTACGAGTGCCTCGTAAAGACTTGTTTTCGAATTCCTTTGATGGTGACCGAGGGACTGAGATTGTGTTGTAAGGAGATGCCACGGTAGGAAAAATTGTTTTTGTGGGAAGAGAGGGTGATTGTTGACTGTGAGGGAGAGCGAGAAAGGAAGGAAAAGCACCTATGATGGTGATGGGATTTGGAAGGGTTGGTGGAAAGATGCCAGGAAGGAGCCCATCCCGTAAAGAAGTTTACGTCTTTTTGGAGGTTTAAGAGAGAGGTCCATAAAGTAGTATCATCAACTTTTTTTTTGATAAGAGGATAGGAAATCCTGCATGGACACTTTTGTAGTAGGGTACAAAAGGTCTTTTCTAGGTGAAATAATCGCTATGAGTTTAGAGGGGTGTCATCAGTATGGCAGGTTGTCACATATATAAAAGCAGTGGACGGACGGCTGTTAAAACGAATTAACATTTTCCACATTTGAGATACCAGTGTAAGAATATTTATTATTGTTATAAGCCTACATTTACATAGCTGCACATTTTTGTTAATCTTTTTTAAATTCGATTTTAGTAAGTGTGCAATCGGTTTAATCAATAACAACAAAAAATATGGCACTTTTTTGACTCTTTGGATGTTTTAGCACTGTTAAATTAGTTTGCCTGAAGCAAATTCCTCTAATTCGCTAGTAACAAGGACAATGTGCTTAACCCACTGGTTTTTAAATTACAGTTTGTAAACTATCTATGGTTAACTTTATTTCTATGAATTGCCAAGGTCATTTTCATTTTTTCAGGTTTTATTTTAATAGGAATCTTCACTATTTGAGCGTATGGTAATATTATAAGTCGGAACTGTCTTTACAGGCACAATTATTAAAAAAAACTATTATAAGTTTCATTATGTGATTCTGTCTCGGATGCTAGATGTAGATGAAGAATCAAAAATGAAAATAATAAACGCATTATATTTTCTTTTAAATCAATTTCATTGAATTTGGGACAGACTGTGTAAATAAATCTCGAGTTACTAAAAATGAAATGAAAGTGTGATATCGAGATAGAATTTTTATTTAAATTATAAATAAATAGTAGACAAATGGACTAAAAGATAAATATATTAAAAAAAAAAACATGGAATTTCTTACAAAAGCTTAAAACAAGAAAATGTTGGTTAAAGATTTCTTTACTACAATCAAACAAGTGAAATTAATTTATATTTTGTGCCATAATTAAGAAATTATAAATTTATAATTTTAGAAAATATGAAAAATAAGTAAACCTTGTAAATTTATTCGTTTTTAGTTCCAATTCATAGTAAAAAATCACATGTCTTAAAGGATAACTGTATGATTCTGCAGTATATTAGGTTGCCTATAATTAAAATTGAAATTTTGTTATAACATTATTTACACTCACAAAACACACAGTATCTATGTTCTTAATAAAAATATTAACATAATTTGCTTGCACTTTCTAAATAATTTTTTTAAGGATTTTATTTTTATGTTAAAATACAATATTATCTAGGTTGCAACTATTGAATAAAACGTAAGAGCTTTCATTAATTTTTAATTATAAACAATTTTGCTATTTTATATTTATTAACATATTTGATTATTTATTTAACCCGCGCATCATTATTATAAAAATTTATTTAAAATATGTTAATAAACGAACAATATTTTCTATAAATACTAGTTTGATTTTTGTGAGTTACGTGAAGGTAAACTTGATTAATTAAAAAGCACTAAAAACCTTTCTTCACAAATTGTGATTCACAATTTGTGAAGAAAGGTTTTTAGTGCTTTTTAATAATCTATAAATACTGTTAATTTTTTTGTAGCACGCATCGGCAGCGTGGCCGAGCGGTCTAAGGCGCTGGTTTTAGGCACCAGTCCGAAAGGGCGTGGGTTCGAATCCCACCGCTGTCAACTTTTTTTCTCGTTTATTTCTTTTTATACAATTAAAAATTTAGCGCATAAATTTCAGTAAACCGATTGAAATATAAAAATTATAAAAATATCTGTTTTTGAATTTTCTGTTGCTTTTATAGGAAATGTTCGATTATTAAGGAATAATTATTGAATGTTGTCGGCGTTTATTTGATGGTACATTTTGATTAAAAATAAATACATTTTTCACTTAGACCACAATATTGACAGACTATTGTGTGAAACATATTGAAACGTGTTTATTATTAAGGAATAGGTCTGTAATTAAATAATTGACAGCTTAGTCTGGAAATAAATCAATTTGATTACAATGACGAACTATATAAGCATTGTCTGGACTAAAGCACTGCAACAACAAAATATACGCCTACACTATGCCTCTATAATTAAATTTTTAATTTAATGATGATGATAAAGATGATGCAAGTAAAAGAAAAAGTTTTGAATGAAGAACTGTAAATAAGTGCTGTTATCTCGTCGATGTTATTTCTTATAGACATGCGAAGCAATGTTGGAGAAAGAAGTAGAAAAATTAATATATTTTATCTTTAGATTTAATGTTTCTTACTTTAATTGTATCTAACAATTATAAATAGTTTAATGTCATTGAATACACTTATCATTACTGCTTTGTACTGAAATAAAACAATACTGTTAAGACAGTTTCACATTTATTGTTCAATACTGCAACATGTTTCGCCACACAGTGGCAATTAATGTGAAACCCTCTGAACTGTGTTTTATTATTTCAATGTTTTATGGAGTTTCATTATGTATTCGCCTCGTCAATTCTATTTATAATATTTCTATTGCCTTAATAAAAAAGTACTCAAATCAAATGATTAAAAGTATTATTCAGCTTAGTTAAATAAAACGCTCATTAATAAAATTAATTCTTTATTAATGAAGTAGTTAATATCATGAGAAAATACGATTTTTCATGTGTATAGTAAATAGTATTTAAAAACCAATATTTATATTTATTGAAAAATAAATAGAAAATCGAAAATAAACTTACTAATGCACGAATTATAAATAGTCATATAATTGTAACTTGCCAAAAAATTATTGATAATTTCTGAAAACTTTTTAAAATGTTTACATTTTTTTCAATAAGATAATTTATGTTAAAAAAAG